>JAAAKG020135918.1:0-13374 GCA_010014905.2 Druon quercuslanigerum | reverse complement strand
CCCTTCCTCACACTACTCCCCTCCCTACCGAGTGAGTCACGCCTACCCCGAAAGGGAAACGGCTTAATGGTGTAACATAAAATTTCACAGGATTTTACCAAATTTATTCGAGGTTTAGAATAATTAAAAAAAAATTATTGGATTTAAAAAGATCTAAACGAATTTTTTGGATTTCGAAGAAGTTTAAAAGACTTCATATGCTTTTGAGTGATTTCATGAGACTTTCAGAAATTTTAAGTGATTTAAAGATTTGCAGGTAATTTCAGAAGTTTGCAAGCAATTCAAACGGATTTAACAGATTAAAACTATTTCAAATGAGTTTAAAAGGATTTTAAGGGATTTTAATTTCAAAATAACTGAAAAATTGCAAGTCTTTTTAGAAGATCTAAATGAATTTAAATTTATTTTAGAAGATTTTAAATATTTTTAAAGGATTTTGAAGAGTTTTAAAGAATTTCAAGGGCTTTTAAGCGTCTTCAATGAAATGCAAAAGGACTTCATGAATTTTAAAAATATTTCATCAATTTCAGGACATAAATAATGTCTAATGCACTAGAAATTTACTTTCAAAAATGCTAATGCTAACTTCAACACTACGTAACCTAGAAATAGTTATTCTGGCTCTAAATAAATATATTTCTATTGATAAATATATTTGAATCCTTACTCATATGATCCATATGAATTATGACAAGTTGCTCCATTTTGGCACCCCAAATCAGTATTTCTGTACTTCATACATTCGTCTACATCAACACTGCAATATGGTCCCTGAAAAATAAAAATTCAAAATTTGTATTCTATTGAAAAAAATGCAATCTATAAAATTTCGCAATCAGTTGCGAATCTAATTGGCTTTTGATTATTTGAATTTGTTTAATACATATAAATACTGGGTATACTTTATGATAGTAAATATCGCATGAAATTAGTATTATAAAACAAGAATTTTAATCTAAAACTTTCAAGTTTCTAAGAAGACTCAACATACTTAAAAAGTGTATGTGTTGTTAGTTTTTTCCCCTGAAAATTAGAATCTTCAAACCAAAATCATCACTTAGATTCTCCATTTTCAACAGTTTTAGGTTATATTAGCGCTTTACATGGAAAATGGGTATTTTTAATCACGAAATATTAGATTTTAAAGAAAAAAATGTTTTTAACGAATTGTGTGTTTTGTTCCTTCTAGCATTTTTTATCTGAAATTAAAATTTTCAAACATTTTTGAACCATTTTAGAATATAACCTAAACGTATTTCAAAATATATATCATTACATTTGACCAAGATTTAGAATCTATTAAAACATTTGGATTATGTTAGTATTATAAAAAATTGGTTTTGTAAAGACGATTCACAATTTTGAACAATTTTAGGTTACGCTAGCGTTTTACGCCAAAAATTTGTGTTTTAAAATAAAATGTATATTACAGTTTTCGAAAGGAAATCAGTGTTTTTAAAGAAAATTCATTATATTTTCAACATGACTTGCAAGCTTGAACAGTTTCAGGTGACATCAACGCTCTCTACAAAGAATAATATATACACCAAACTCTCGCTCCTCCGAAATCAGTCCAAGGCCATTAGAAGGCAACTCCCGATACTTGACTGAAAGTGAGAGTTTGAAGTAATTTTAAGTTTTGTAACACCAAAATTATAAAATTTGAACAAGATTTAGAAATAGATCACAAATATCACAAATATAAAACAATTTTAGGTTATGTCAGTTTCATGAACCACAAACTGGTATTTCAAAAAAAACATTCAGGTTTGAACCAAATTTGTATTTTTTTAAAGTTTCTGGCTATATTAAATGTTTTACATAGAAAATAATTTTTTTAAAACAAAAATCATAATTTCAATAATATTGTAAAACTTTTTTAACAATTTTTTATTACACGCAATTTAAAAATTACCTGAAAAAAAATAACGCACATAGCGACCTTTTTTGTTTTTATTAAAAATTTAAAAAATCTATTTACAAAAATATTTTTGCATACTTACCTCAAAATTTGTTGGACAAAGACATTGAACATTTTCATATAGATCTATGCAAGTGCCACCATTTTGACAAGGATCACTGATACAATCATTTCTCTTCAACTTTCTTTCGATATTCCTAATTTTTTTCACCAAGTTTCTTATCTATAAAACATGTTAAGAACACAATATGTGGTACAAAAGGATTTCAATTTAAAAATGAGTATATTTATTATCCCTGATTGCAGTTCAAATTACCTTCGTTCTCAGTCTTTGAACGTCATCATTTGTTGTTTCAGTAGCTTCCTGCGAATAAAATTAGGTTAAAATAATTTGTCCTCTTTTCTGTATTTAAATTTACATTTTACACTCATAGTTTTGTTAACTTTAATATTTATAACCAGGCGTGAGATATACATTTTTTTCGTTATTCTTTTTAGTTTAACAGTTTTTGCACAATTATTTCGGGGGATGTCTACGAATTTCATTATTTTTAAATGATATAAAGGAACTTACAAAGCTCCAAAGGATTTTAAAACATTTTATAGAATTTCAAAAGATTTTAAAGGTTTCTAGGGATTCAAGCAGTTTTTTAGAGAACTTCAATAAATTAGTTTAACTTAATTTGTTTTCAATGGGGTTTTAAATGATTTTAAAGGATTTCAACGAATTAAATGTGTTTTCCAGAAGTGTCAAGTGATTAAAAAAATTATCAAGAAATTTTCAATTTTTTTAACAATTTCATGGGGATTCATGGGATTTCAACGAACTTAAATAAATTTCAAATGTTTATAAAGAATTACAAATAATTTCAAAGGTTCTCAAAAATTGTATCAGATTTGAAAAAAATGCATTGTTTTACGATTTTTTCGATTTCAAAGGAGTTCCATCGCTTCGAATTTTATAAGTTTTCATGGGATTTTGCGGGATTTCAAAGAATTTCAAAATAATAAAAAATTTTGCAAATTATTTCAACAGATCTGCATTGATTTTAGGTTTTTTTTAAATGTTTTATTACTTTATATTTTAAGAATTCCAAAGATTTTATAGAATTTCGAACAAATTTAAAATGGTTTCCAAGCATTTATACTGAAGTTTTTAAAATTATACATTTATGTATATATTAGAACATTCCATTGAGTTTTAAAAATGTCAAAGAATTTTGTATCATTTTCAAAGATTTCAAAGTATTTTAAGAATTTCACAAGATTATAGAGATTTTATATAACCGCTAAATATTTTAATGGGTTTACGGTATTTTCAAACAATTTAAGTTGTTTTAACAAATTCTAAAGAATTTCAAGATATTTTAAAATTGTAAGGTAATTCAAAGAGTTCTTAGGATATCCAAAGGTTTTAAGCTCGATTTTAAGGGGTTTCTGGAGAACTTTACAAAATAAATGAAGTGAAATGAAATTTCAAGAGATTTAAGGAATTTCACAAAATTTAAAGGTTTTTATGAAACTCCAATAAGTTCAAAGTTTTTGAGGTTTTTCAAATATTTCTAAGAATTTGAACGGGTTTATAGAGAGAACTCTAATGAACAAGTTTAATTATAAAAATACGTTTATGTTCAAGGGATTTAAAATTATTTCTGCGTATTTTAATGGATTTTTACGACGATACATTTATATATTTTAAATGAATACAAAGAATATTAAAATATTAAACAAATAATCAAAGAGTACTAAAGAATTTTGTAGTGTTTCCAAAGATTTCAAAGAATTTCAAGAGACTTAAGGGATTTTATAAAACATCGAATTATTTCAAGGGATTTGTGGGATTTTAAAATATCTTAAATATTTTAAACGGTTTTAAAAAGATTCCAAAGAATTTGAAAAAATCTTAAGCATTTCAAGAGGTTTAAAAGAATTTTTTAGAACTTTATTGAATAAGTTTAATTTATATTCACGTAATATCCAAAGATTTCGAGAAACGTTAACGAATTTTTTAAGATTTAAGGAATTTTAGAAGATTTTGAAGGTTGTAAACTATTTTAATAGATTCCAAAAAATTTCGAAAGATTTCAGAAAGTTCAAAGGATCTCAAAGAATTGTTTAGGACTACTAATAATTTTTAGGTATTTCTAGAGAACTTTGGAAAATAAAATAAACAAAATTTATAGGAATTTTAGGATGTTTCCAAGGAATCTAAAGGAGCTTTAAACAATTTTATAAAATTTTCAACCTCTCCAAAGATTTACAACTTTTTAAAAAATTATATTGAATCTTAAAAGATTCCATGGAATTTTAAAGATTTCAAGGGATTACAAAGTATTTTAATAATTTTAAGAGATTTAAAGGAATTTTCATGTAGTTTTGAAGAATTGTCTAGAATTTTGAAAGATTCTTAGTATTTATTTTTAAACTATTCTTAAAGGATTTGAATGCAGTGCCTTGCCATATTATTAGGGCAAAGGAAAAAAATTACAATTTTTCTCATGATTCTTGTCATTTATTGTCAATATTTTGAGCGTTCTTGTGTTTTTAAACTTCTAGTTCACTAGATTTGCCAGATTTGCGAGACGAATTAGCATGTTTTTAGGTCGAAAAAAGTCACCGTTCTCGACTGACCGAGAAAATCTCAAGATATGAATCCCATCTATAACGATTGGAACTTCATGAAACGTAAGTCAGTAAGCACGCTCCTACACTGACGAAAATAGATATTGAACGTACAATATATTAAAGGGCAATATCTGTTTATATTGGAAGTATAAAACGCGTGACGTATTAAACATATGTGTTGTGATTTTTCGGAAATATATTGCGCTATACGTTTTGGTGGAAATGAATTGTTTTTGGATATATCATAATTTTCTCTCAAAAAGTGAAGGCTCAGCTATTAGCCTTGAACAGTGTGTTAATTGTTTTACATGAAAATTGCATAATTATAAAAAAGGCGAATGCTAATTCGTTAAAGCCGAAAGAGCCTTAACAAAAGATTTTTTGACCTTAAGTTTTAAAAAGTCTGTGCACGAAGACCGACCGCGTAGCGGAGAGGTAAATAAAGTATCGAGCGCCAAGCGCGGGAACCAATATTCGCGCGCTCTAAGCGCTCTCAAACTGGCGAGCGAAGCGAGCCGCGCTCATAGCGCGCGATGAGAATGTTTAGCGAGTAAGAATATCATATTTTTATTTTTATTTCATCATAAAGTCATCTCGAAAACATTCTTTTTCTATAATAATAGAACTTCGATACCGAATGACACCGAATTATTTTACAATTTCTTTTGTTTGGATTCTAAATCGCTTATTTTGATAAAATAAAGCTATTTAAAACGTAATTAAATTTTTACTTCTAGATATAGGTATATTCAATAACATAAAATTATTAATCAATTTAAATGTGTAAATTAAGCTTTTAGACCATAAAATTAATGGAATCCTATTTTATTATAAGATGACATTTTGGGGACATTTAAGAAGTGATTATATAACTCTGAAAATGTAATTGGAAATACACAAAAAGCTTTATTTATTAATTCTGTAATTAAGTATAAAGAAATACGAATATTTTCCAATTATGTTTTAAGCTTTGTTTTAAAAGGCATGATGGTATAAATTTGAAAAAGACTAATATATTTCAAATAATTAATTTAATTTAAATAATAGTTAATACACTATACGCGTTCATAAAGGTAAACTAAATTTTTTTTATCTATACTCTTAATTAATGATTATCCACTATAGGTTGCATTATCTGTAGGGAGGTTACCTCTCAACATATTTAATCAAGTTTATTTTTCATGCAAATTAGAGTGCATAAATGTTGGCAGATAGGATATGATATTAGGGAAAATACGCTTAAAAATCACTGTATAATTTTTAAAAATCCGCCAAACCCAACTGAATGACATTCTTGGGACATGATACTGTCAGTGTTTTTGTTTTAAGCCTTATAACAAATTAATTTTCAAGGTAGAATCATCAAATATTTAATTAGTAGGTTTATAAAACATTCCTTACTCCATTTGAAGGTATTCCATTTGAATTCGTATTATTTGTGGCAGAAATCCCACGTCCAGTTAAGAAATCAATGCGTCTCAGTAGGCCATGTGGGCCTTCCACAAATTCAGTTAATCTTTGGATGCTTGATTCTACGTCTGCTAAACGCCCATTTTTCCATCTTTCTATCAATTTTGATGCTTTTTCAGCCTATAAAAATTTTCCTTTTAATAAATCTTTCAAACATTATTTTGATTCTGCATACAAATTATTCATAGAGTACAAAGTACAAACTTCTATTTTCCTTAAAAAATAGTATATCTTCTAAGGACAAACATTATTCATGCTGGATTTTATATTTTCAAGTTAGGGGCCCAAAAAAAACATTTTTTTATACAAAAATAAACACATTTTATAGCTCGTTATATAAATAATATAAATTAGAAAGTATATTCTCAACGATTTTGTATTTATCTTAAATATTTATTCTTTTAGAAAAATTTATTAGTATCGATATAAAATGTTCTTATGGCAGATTTTGTATTACCTCAATTGTTACACGTAGCAAATTAATATCATTAATATTAACATTTCCACTTCCCAAAGCCTGTAACGTAATATTTCTGTCTTTCGCACTTGAAATAAATAAGTTCCCATCTTTTGATTCCAACACCGGTCTGTACACAACAAAATAAAAATATTAATTAGGTTGACGATTCGGCGGACTATTTCAAATTTTCGATCAATTCCTGGTTTTTCAGAGTCAGGATTTTGAATTTTTCCGGTCAAGTAAAAATAACATATCCGTACTAGAAGCTAAAAGCAAACATTTTTTTGAATAAAAATCAATAAATCAATTTAAAACAAATATTTAAGCTTCACACTGCAAAATTTTGATCTTTCAAAAAAATGAAATAGTTCAACGTTTAGTCGAAAAAATTAATTTTGAAACCAAAATAACGGATTATCAAACTAATATATCAATTTTCAAACAAAGTGATGAATTTTCAACTGAAATTGTAACTCTTTAAATGAAATAGTTCACTTTTTAACCAAAAGTATGAGTCTTCAACTGATTAATTTTCAACTAAAACTATGAAATATTCAATTACAATAAGTTCGATTTTCAGCCAAAAAATAATATTTTACGCAAAGAAAGTAACTTGCAGAAAAAGTAACTTTCAAGAAAATACATTTTCAAAGAGAGTGATGAATTTTCAACTAAAATTGTAAATCTTAAACTGGAATAGTTGAATTTTAAACCAGAATTATAAATTTTTACCCGAAAAAGATCATATTTCAACCAAAGATTTTGAAAATAAAAAGACAAGTTTTAATCCAAATAGTGGAATTTTCAACTAGAAAAGATCAATTTTCAACCAAAAATGGACATTCAAATTTCCAGTTGAAGAAATTAATTTTCAACCGTAACGATATATTTTCAACAAAAATGATAAATCTTTAACTGGAATATGTAGTTGAATTTTATAGCAAAAAGATGATTTTTCAGCCATAAAGATTAAATTTATACAAAAAAGTCGAATTTCCCACAAAGTACATACATTTGCAAACCACTTGTTTAATTTTTAAATAAAAAGTATTATTTTTGAACCAAATAGTTAAATTTTTATTCAAAAAAGATACATTCTCAACAAAAAAAAGATTAGTTAAGTTTTCTGTTAAAAATACAATTCTTAACCAAAAAAGAAAAACGGATTTTTATCAAGATATTTCAATTTTTTATTAGAAAAGTCCATTTTGTAGCAAAAAAAAATGATTTATAACAAAGTAGTAACATTTTTAAACAGAGATGAGTATTCAATTCAAATTTTCTACTATTATAATTCAGCAATATTTTTTCTTTGAAATACTACTTCTTCTCTAAAAACTACTTAAAGTACTTTCCTTATCTAAAATTGGGACCAGGGAACTTTCAAATTCTGGCAAATTTTGACTTGGAACAGAGAGTCTTTTAAATTCATAAATACATAAAGAAATTATATTTATTTATGGAAACTAAAATTTCCAGTTCAAAATCAGGATAAATTGTTTTTCTTATTGTCAAAGATAATAAACATTCGATAATAAATAATGATTTAATTAAATTAAACTGAGATAATGTGAATAATCTGCGACTGTAAACAAAATAGAAATCACTTTGGTAAATTGACAAAAATTATTAAAATAATAAAAACTTGAATTTTATTGCGATTAGAATTAAATTGCCGGCCATTTCCCGGGGTTTTCCCGGTCTATAAAGTTCCCGGTCATTTACCGGTCTTTCCTGGTTTCCGATCAAGTCGCCACCCTGCTAATATAAAATATAAAGATTTTGGAAAATAAATCTGAAATTTCCACATGAAATTTCATACTTTAATGGAGCTGTTCCTCAGAAGTATTTTAAAAAATTGAACGCACCTTTCGTCCAACCAACCCATACAAAACTTAAAATATATCAATAATAGCCATTTCGCTTTCGACATCATTATGGCATGCCCTTTTATGTTCTTATTTCTTTTTTGTAAATTTCACTTTGACAATTGCACCATTTCCCGGCACTACTTCACTAAATTACACAACGTTGTCGAAAGTCCCTCGTCTACGAATAAATGAATTCAATAAGCCCCATGTGACTGATGAAAACTCAAGCGCCCCTCTATAGTGGGCGTAGTTTTGATGATAGTCTAGGTACTCCCAATATCAAATTTCGTCGGTTATCGGCCATATACTCACTTTATATACAAAGTAACAGAAAATCGAAAGTTATTTAAAATTAACTCAATGGTCAATAAATTTAATAGAACTGTCTACACGTACCGAAAAAAGGCTATTTGTACCAAAATTCCTGTACAAATAACCCTTTTTCAGCTTTATTTGTACTAAATCTATTTATAATAATTAATTTTTTACCAAAAAAGGCAAATTCACAATAAAATACATCAATTTTCAAACAATAATGGAATAGTTCAATTGTCAGTATAAAAAATTGAATTTCAATTTCAACCAATTTCATGGGATTTCAAATATTTCAAGATGTTTCACAAGATTGTATACTACTTCATCTATCTTCAAATATATGAAAGGGTTTCAAACAATTTTAGAAGATTTCATGGCGTTTCACTGAATTTTAAACGGATTTTCAAAGAGTTTAAATATTATTTCAAGGGGTTTCAAAGGAGTTCATAAATTATAGCATAAAAATTTCATAATGATTCAACCATTTTTAAAGATTTTAAACATTTCAGGGGATCTCAACAAATTATAAATGGTTTTAAAGGATTTCAGTGGATATAGTGGGGATCCACTGGATTTCGAAGGTAGTATTAAGGATTTTCAAGATTATTGCAAGGGATTTCAAAAAATTTAATAAAATATTCAAGATTTCAAACAATACGTGAAATTTCCAAGATTTAAAAAAAATGTTTAATTTAAATACAAGCATAGGATATTAAATATTTCCAAATATTTCTAGAAATTTTATGGGATTTAAAAAATTAGAAGAGATTTCACGAGATTTCATAATACTTCACTCATCTCCAAATATTTTAAAGGGTTTGAAAGAATATTTGAAGGTTTCATGGAGTTTCACTAGACTCCGAACGAAACTTAAAAAATTTTCAAGATTATTTCAACAAAAATTTTTGAAAATTTTGAATATTTCAAGAGCATAGAATAATAAAGATTTTTAAATATTTCAAAGAATTTCAACGAACGATATTTCAAATATTTCAAGATATTTTACGATATTTCATAATACTTTACAACTTTCGAACGGAATTTTAAAGATTTTCACGAGGATTTCGAAGGAGTTTGAAAAATGTCAGAAAATATTAAAAATCTAAAGCAACTTCTTAATATTTCAACGATTTCAAGAGGTGTCAATAAAAGCATGCGTATTAAAGATTTCATAATATTTCAAGGAATTTTAAAAAATTTTAAGGGCTTACCAAGAATTTCAATGGATCTCATGGGCTTTCACTGGACTTCGGATGGAATTTAAAGGATTTTAAACATTATTTCAAGGGATTTGAAAATATTTCATAAAATATTAAAGATCTCAAAAAAATTTTGAAAAATTCCTAAGATTTCCAAAGGTTAAGAAAATTGTCAAGGAATTAAAAGAATTGCAACGGATCAAGCGTGGATTTACCATGGGGGCAACATAGGCGTGCGTGCATGGAAACGTTCTTATGTTGTACAATTTACATACATGCTTGTGAATTTTTCAATAATTATTTATTTAAATTATAAGAATCGTTTTTATTTAGTTAGTACAAGTTAATTAAAAAGTCATTATTTCGTAAATAAGGCATTAAATTATTTTAGAATATTCTAATTAATTCCAAAAGGTTGCGATGCATTTCAACCAATTTTATTAAGTTTCAACCGATTTCTTAGGATTTCTAAAATTTTAAGGTGGTTTCAAGAATTTTAATAGATTTCATGGTGTTTTACTAGATTTTGAATGGACGAGTTTAATAGTTTTTTAATATTATTCCAAGGGATTTCAGAGAATTTCATAAAATAAGTAGATATACAGGGCGGATTCTGGCCCAATTAGTATCAATTTTTAATCCAAAAACAACGGTTTTCGTGCAAGTTTATAGTCTATGTAATTGTAATGTATGCAGTAAATCTATAAAATAATGTAAATATATGAGTGATTGTCAAAAGTTGATCATTTCAGATCATGAAATTTTGAAAAATCATTTTTAGCAACCTAAAAAAATGTATTTTTTAATCAATTGTAGCTCAAGAGGGTATGGAAATAAAATTGAAACAACTAAGAGAGAGCAAAGAATGTTTTTATGTGGAGAATGAGTTTTACGTGGGAATATACGATCCTATAGAGGAGAACATTATTGCACATTATAGAGCTTGATAAAATAAAAATTTTCAATTTTTTAAATATATACATTACAAGTAAAATTACTTGAAAATGTGAGAAAAATTACTTTTTACGATTTATTTTAATTTTTTAAGTAAGATGGGTTAATGTGATTATGAACAGACATTGCTATTAAAAGTATTAAGGAAAAACAGTAATCACTACTTACTGTTATTTGGAATCATCGTTGATAATTTTAATTTGAAAAGTCTGAACAATTATTTTTGAAGTGATTTTCGGAAATCTCTAACTCTAACATATTGAACTCTACTCATGATTTTTATCTTTTTTCTACAACAAAAACGTGTTGTGGCTGTTTTAAAAAAGGACAAAGATCGAAATAAACGATCAGAATGCGTTTTGGTCGTCTTTGAAATGACCAGAACCCGTTCTGATCGGTAGTTTTCAAAAAGACTAACACGAAACTGCCCTCTAGAGTAATCGAACTATGTACGACGCACAGTAGGAAGAAAATACTTCATCGGGAAGAGCATTATGATGAAATAAATGAATGTAGTTGGACCCACATTTACACTTTTTATCAATACAAAACCTCCTAAAGTTTCAAAAAATAAAACCTTGTTTTGAACCAGAACTTGCAGCTGATGCAGTTTGTAAAGACGAACGATTAGAAATAACTTTCTAGGTATCTATAAAAGTCGAATCTGCTGCCGAAAATTCACTTCTGGCATACAATCTTTCCAAGGTTCCATCTTTAGTACCTAACTGGTGTAGTCCATCGGAATTGCAATTTAATACGATAGTTAGAATATTCCGAGCTGCTACACGTCTTCTGTCTACATCTGCAACTATTACGACGACACTCGATCCAATTTCAACAGGTGGAAGCTTTGAACTTGACAGAGAGATCACTTTTTCTGCCTGTTTGGTCAATCGGGCTGAAAATTTTAGAGAAGTTTTTCAGCTTCAATTTTGTAAAAAAATTGTATGTTCTTACCTCTAGTCATTGCCAAAATAACGAATCGTTTTATCACTGTCGGCGTTTTTACTGTGTTCTATAAGCTTTTCAGTGTCACCAATTTTTGCAATATCAAACCGTGAGTTTGTCGTGATCGGTTCTCCGTATTTTGACTGAATTTTTGAACACTGTGGATCGGCTATACGATGTATTTTGAGTTTAATGTGTGCCGTTAGTGATTTTGCATCTGAGGATAAACGGTTGTTTTGAATTTCTCGTGTAGTTTTGTTCAGTTTCTCAATTTTAGGACTTACACCTGTTCTTTGTTGAAAACTGACTGCTGTGACTCTGACTCGGCGCGTGGCGTATACATTTCATTTATTAATTTATACATTGACTCTCAGTCTATAACTTGTTTGCTTTAACTTTCGCCTTGAGTAAACTTGAGGATATTCGTCTTGTCGTCATGGCTCAAAAGGATAAGCCTATGCCTTTGGAAAAGAGCTGTGTGGGATGCAAATCTACTGTCATTGATGCAGTTCTATGCACCGGCTGTCGGAAGCCTCATCATCCAGGCTGTGCTACCCGTACAACTACTCTTGATAATGGCACCTTCTCTAAATTTTGCCGGCCTACAAAACCTCGTACTCCAACAATGCTTGAACCGCCGGCTCAGACATCGGTTCCGGCTTCGGTAACGATCCAGGATATTGAAAGAATAATTAATGGAGCACTTGCTTCAGCACTTGCTGACGTTAAACCTAAGTCAAATGATGTGTCTACTAGTATTAGCTTCCTTATATCCTTTGACGCATTATCCACAAAAATTGACCACGCTGTTTTACTCACTGACAAAACGGAGACGCGAGTAGCAGATCTCAACTCCAGAATGACTACAGCTGAAGGTATTATTGACAAAATCAAGACGCTTGAAACATCTATTTCCATTGTTGTCAATAAAACACTAACCCCTCAATGCCTAGCAAAATTGGAGCAAATATTTACTCGCAAAAATAATTTTATCCTCCTTGGCCTTCCTGAACACATTTCTGCTTCAAACAGCATTTTACCCTCAAGAAAAGAAATCCCTGTCTGTATTCCACGAAACATTCGCAGGGATTATCCCAGAAAATTGATATGATAAAGTTAGAGTCTATAGATTGGGTGTTTTCTCGCAGGACCTTCAGAAACCACGACCTATGAAGTTGACGTGCGAGTCGAAGGAAGCCGCGCATGCACTCTTACATGCCGTCATGCATGCAAAAAGAAACGTTGTGAGCAAAGAACTTTTAAAATCGATCTGGTGATCTCTCGATCGTACAAAAGCCCAGACCGAAGAAATACCAGCATTGAAGAAGGAGCTTGCCACACGTCGACTGAATAAAGAGGATCTCGTATTGTCATTCAAAGGCACGATACCTGCAATAACGAAAGTGAGCGAATGTACGAACATCTCGTTGCCACTTCAGTCGTCCAAACAGGTGCAGATCTCGCAGTAAATAATTCAATCGATATCCTACCTACTAATGCCTACGCAAGTAACAATAATATAAAGATTTTAATGTACTACACGGAGAAAAATGGATGTTTAAATGTAGATGTTCAAAGGGTAAGATGGTCTCACCTAACATGCAGATGTTC
>JAAAKG020135917.1:0-13374 GCA_010014905.2 Druon quercuslanigerum | reverse complement strand
TATATATATATATGGAATTTGTTTTTAGGAACGAGGACGAACAATTCTGACTTCCAGCTCGATGAAATAATTAGAATTAGAATTTCAAATCAATATTTTCGAAGGTCGATTAAGCTAGCACCTCCAGAATCGGATTTCGAAATTCTTCATAGTTCCAAATTTTGATTTTTTTTTGAGATTTTTTTTCTGCGCTATATAAAAATTTTGGGCTCTTTTACTTTTTTCAGCGAAATCCGCAAAAAAAAACAACCCTCAAGTCCCAAAATCAACCCCCTTCAAAAAATTTGATTCAAAAATATCCACAATGATTTTTTGGTTCAAACCTAATGTCAAAAATCAACCCCTTTGTACCACAGTTGATCTACTGTTGTGCCGCGTGACGTCGCGTCGACTCGTTTGTACACGCACAGGGTTGCTTTATGAGACAGCGTGATACAATATTTTCTTTATTTCGTACGTTATTCACGTTCCGAACACTATTTTCATTCGCTTCCTTAAATTTGCGTTTGAGTTACGGATCAGAAAATTGCCGAAAAAAATTATTATTGAGATCTGGTACAAGAAACTTTCGAAAATAACACAGGCCCACAAAAAAATTGTCTGTACTTTGCACCTGACCAGTGTATCCTTATGTATTTTGGGCCGCTGAATATGAATCCGACCTAAGAATTTCCCCTAAACGACACAATTTTCCCTTAGCCTAGAGGAAATGTGTAAAATCTGAAGTATTCTGGGTTCTCTGAACGTCTTTCCTTTTAAGTGGCAAGTCAATAAAAAAATACAGTATCTTTATATATTTTAAGTTGGTAAATTAATATTAGTACTCAAAATTACTTTGCAGTGCTACAAATTTTCCCATAGCCTAGCGAAAATCGTGAAAAACTAACCAAAGCTGCTGATTTTATGGAAGTTGTGGTCCTGTGCAATAAAATTTGATGATAAGATATTATATCTGGTCCATTATTTGCTTATGTATTTTGGGCCACTGAAAGCGAAGCTGACATCAGAATTTCCCCTATACGTCACAATTTTCCCTTAGCCCAGAGGAAATATGTAAAATCTGAAGTATTCTGGGTTCTCTCAACTTTTTTCTTAAGTGGCAAGCCAATGAAAAAATACACTATCTTTATATATTTTAAGTTGGTGAATTAATATTTTTCAAATTTTTACTATTTTTTTCTAGGCTAGGGCCAAATAAGGGCAATATAGAGCACAACTTGATTACAAACTTGAGATTCAAATACATAAAGGTATTACATTTGATCGTTGATTTTGACTTACTTGACTTACGTAAAACCTGAAGTTTGGCTTAACTCCTAGGAAAATTTCTCCTAGACTAGGGAAAAGCTGGGAAACTGTAAAGAGATTATGAGGTTTGATTTGAATTCAGTAACTCAAAATGCGTAACAATACTACGGTTGATCGTCGACTTTCGTGTCTAGAAATACAACTTGCATAAACCCGACAAATTTTGTCAATTTTTTACCGTTTTCCCTAGGCTAGGGGAAAATACCGACTATAAATACTTGAAAATACTGTATTTTGTCATGGACTTGCCACGCCAAAAAAAAATACGTTCAGAGGACCCAGTATACCTTAGATTTGACAAATTTCCCCTAGGCTAGGGGAAAATTTGTGGCACTGCAAAGTAATTTTGAGTACTAATAATAATTTACCAACTTAAAATATATAAAGATACTATATTTTTTTATTGAATTGCCACTTAAAATAAAAGACGTTCAGAGAACCCAGAAAACCCTAGATTTTACATATTTCCCCTGGTTTATTCTGAGGCCGGATTCAAATTCAGCGGCCCAAAATACGTAAGGAATCACTGGTCAGGTGGAAAGTACAGACAAATTTTTTTGTGGGCCTGTGTAAAATTATAATTCTGACTTGAAACAGTTATTTTTCTAACAGAATTACAAAATTGATGTGGAACGGGAAATTTCCGACCGGAAAAATGAAAACTTGACCGGGAGACAACGGAGAAATGACCGGAAATTCAAAATCATCCGGCTCATAGACAGAAAATAATCGATTGATGTCGAAAATTATCGATGTACATATCTTGAAATGTATCGTTTGTATTAGAAGGGATTGAAAACTAGAAAAGAAGTTGATCTGCGAACATATAGTTATAGTACGTTGTGTTAATTGTTATAATGCTCCCGACTACATAATCCGCATCAAAGGCACGCGATAAGGCAGGAGAACCATTTTAAATATAGTCATAACATTGGCTTCAGTGATACATTATCTATGGAGTAAGTGTGACTGGGATGTTCGACCTTTCTTGATAAGAGCCGCACAAGCAAGCAGATTATTCGAACAGCATCATTGAGTTTACTAAACGCCTTATTATGTTGAAATGTCGTAACAAATAACGCGCGCTTGTCTTAATAAACAACCAAAACACGAACAAATGGAAAATTGTTTGTATATCGAGAAAATACTAAAAACTCTAAGTGTACCGAACGCCTTCAGACATCTAGAAATATCAAAATACATTATAATATATGTCGAAGTTCTGTAAATCTATTGAATTTCTGTTTGTTCTATATTTTCTTCTAATTTAAATTAAAGTCTAACAAAAAAGTAAAACTTTTTTTCCATTTAAACCGCATGTCTTTACTACTCTTGTTCTTGGAAGCTTAGAACTTTATGGCTGAACCGAGCACATCAATGGGTAAAGATTGCGTATAGCAAAAAAGAGTCTCTACAGTTTATCTTTTACATTTGAGGTGGAAAATACACACATTAAGTTTATAAACTTTCGATTATCGGACCTAGAGGCAATTGACACTCAGGGATTTTTAAAAAAATTGCAAAAAAATTATAACATTAAGATTCTTGTCATTGGATATGAACGGTGAGTGAAATTGAAAAATATTAGTCATTGAAAAATTAAGGAATTTTGAAAATAAAGTTTTGCTGCATCCCTGAAATAATATTCTTGTCAGTAATTTATTTTGTCTTGTATTTTTGTTTCTTTTTTTGCTTCGGCTTTCTCCTTTAGACGACTATATTTTTACTTAACAATTTCATTATTTAGTTGAAAATTGAACCGTTTTGTTGAAAATACCATTCAACCACTCAATACCATTCAACAACCATTCCAGTTAAAGGACAATCGTTTTAAATGTAAATTTACCACTTTGGTTGGAAGTCTAACTATGTTGTTGAACATTAATATTTTTGAATTGATTTTGGTTTTTAATTTTTTTTTACTGATAAAATCAACTATTTGGTAAAAACTCATTTTTTTAAATTCATACTTTTAGTTGAAAATTCATCTCTATCTTTGAAAATTTGACTATTTTTTGGTAAAAAATTAAACATCTTGTTTGAAAATCATTTATTTGGTTTTAAAATTCATCTTTCAAGATTGAAAATTGAATTATTTGTTTAAAAATTAAACAATTTTTAGAGCATTAAATTTTGTTGTTGTAAACCTTAGTATGATTGAAAGTTTAACTATCTTGTTGAAAATTCGGTTGTTTTGTTAGTTGAAATATGAATTATTACATTTTTTTCGTTCTGAATTCATGTTTTTGTTAGAAATTCAACTGTGCTAAAAAAATGCATCTTTTTTGCCTAAAATTTAACTATTAGAATGAAGTTGAAACTATTTTGGGTAAAAAAAAAAAAAAAAAAAAAACTATCTCAATTTTTTAAAATAAAAATTCGACCATTTGGTTGAAAATTCATCTATTTTGTTACAAATTTGTTTTATAAAAATTTGACCCCTTAGTTGTTAAAAAATTAATCTTTCTTTACTGCGAAGTCAACTGTTTTGTTGAAAATGCGTTCTTTTGCTGGGTTGAAAATTCATTTTTATGATGAAAAAGATATATTTTTTATTGAAATAAGTAAATTTTTAAATTTTAATCTGGAATTTTTTCATTCCGTGTTTCTGCCTTCCTGAAAAGAACCAAAAAGAAATATCTTTATAATTCATAAAATAAAGAACCTGAAGGAAGTTTAAAGGTGATTGACGCTAATGCAGTGCAAAAAATCCTATTATGAATTGGAGAGAAACGAAAACGAGCTTCTCAGTGATAGCATCTGGCAGTCTTGAGCCTGTTAAAAATATTTCTTTCCCTTCTGTTTATATTCGCTCGAAGACGACCTGCTTCTCGAAGTGATTATGCCAACGGTAGCCTCTGCTCTCAAAAACTCTTGCCGCAAAAGAAACGCGTATTTACTCATGCGAGCAAGATACAGTTTATAGACATCTTGAAAACTCTGTCAATCTCCCAAACGGACCAAACCGCCGTTTGAAGTTGATTTCCCCTTTTCGCGAGGCCGCCAAATCAAACTTCGGTACTTATGAAAGGCAATATTTGTTTTCACCGTTCTTAAGCCCAGAAAAATTAACCATCCCCATTGAAAACTTATTCCGGGCGTTTAAGATTAATAAAACGTTATTCTGGAAGAAGATTACTTTGTACGTTAACTTTAGCAGACGCGTATGTACTGAAATATAAAAAAATCCACAAAATGGATGATTGACTTGCATCTTTTGAATGCAACTATTTTTCCCCTTTACCTTTCAACTTCTTTTCAAACTTCTTCACTAAATTGGTTAAAAGGACATATAACGCTATCCCAAAAATTGATATTTCAAATGATTTCAAGATTTGGAAGATTTCAAAAGGTTTCTAGGGACCAATCGGGATTTAGTAGACGCTGTTTTAGCCATGTTCTATCTAGAACTTCTAAACAGGCCCTAATGACAGTGCCCTTTTATCGCCCGATGATTGTTAGGGCCCCGTCTAGACCCCTTCTATTACTTAATGTCTATTTAATTGATATGCCAAAAAAGGTATTTAAAAAATAAATAATAATTGATTGTGAGTATTTTGATTTTAAATATGAATGGCCGTATTTAGAGTGCATACATATATTACATTTTTAGACATTATATTACAAATAAAATTTCTAACGCTACGGAATATCGAACACCTACACCTCTACCTAAATCTATCGCCTAGCAGTCGGGAGTCTTAGCGATTATGCTAAACTTTCGAGTTGAAAGTCGGTGAAAAAGCCATACTACAGTACAGCCCAAAAAAATGTTAACTCTCTTTTTTTGATTGAATATTTATTATTATACGACGTTATGTACATTTAAAATATACAAACTGCTAACAGGAATATCAATGAAATAATTTTAATCGATTGAAATTTTTCTTCCTGTAATATTTCGTTTTTTCCGTTGTAGACTACTTTTTACAATGACAGGAAATGTAATTTTTTCTGAACATTTACAGTTTGTAATGAAGATGGAATTTTGTCTGTAAACAAAACAGGATGCAGATAGATTTGCCATACCTATACGAGTTACGAAATTCCTCACTAGAACCTGACAGGGCTTTTCTAGACTAGATATTGCGATAGGGGCCACAACAAGTTTTTTTCTAGACTGCAGATATTCTAATAGGGGCCACAGATAGTTTTTTCTTTGACTAGATATTCTGATAGAGGCCGTAACCAGTTTTTTATAGACTAGATATTCTTATAGGGACCCCATCGGAACCCAACTTCAAATAGGGAAAGATGGGGAATTTCTGCACGGGCAGTGGAACCTGGAATGAAGAACGGTTTCGAGCAGGTCATGCAGTGGCTTAATCTTAAGGCGACACATGACGCAACCTGATGCAACTAATGCGCTGAGGGTGCGGCCCTCAAGCAGTTTTTCACGATTGACTGTATACCGCATCTCTCGGCCCCGCGGCTTCCCTCATGCCGAATCGGCGGATGGCTTCAACCAATCAATCAGTGTATTTCAAATATTTCAACATGTTCCAATAGGTTTTAAAGGATTTTAACTGTTTTTTAAGAATTGAAATAGGTATATCCATGCAGTGCAAGCATGTCCGTTGACACGCTGCGCCATATAAACTTTTCTTTCCTATACTAAAAAATACGCTTTCGGGAAAATCATTTTAACAGGATGTTTAATTGATTTTTTAATAATTTTTTGGGTTTCAAAGCTTTTGGTGCATTTCAAAATGTCCAAGGGATGTCAGAGAATGTCAAAAATTTCAAAGGATGCGAAATATTTGAAGGTGTTTTACAAGATTCCAAGAATTTTCCAGAGATTTACAAAATTTTAAGATTTTTTAAAGGGTATCTAACAGCGTAAACCCAAGAGAAATTTTTGGATAGAAACGTTACACACAATTGACAACTACAATACTATCCGAAGTCGAATAAGTTTTATCGAGAGGAGGATTCGCTACCACACTCGCAACTTTATGTATAATTTTTAATTCATTTTTATCTAACTTCAGATGAAAAATATCTCTGGCATGCACTATGTAAGATATCAGAGAATTTCATAGAATTTTAGGGAATTTAAAATAATTTCTTGAGAACGTTAGGACTTCTATGGATTTCTACGTTTTTCATTTGATTTTATACATGATCTCAAAGGTTTTGAATATTTTAAACATTTTTTAAAGGATTTTGACAGATACTAAATGTTTCAAAATGCTGTACGGCATTTTAAAACATTTCTAATGATTTAACAGCATTTAAGGAATTCAAATAATTTCAAAGGATTTTAAGAATATAGTGTATTTTAAAAGATGCCGAGAATTTTCAAAAGAGTTTCATATTGTTGTATAGGATTTCACTAAAATTCCTATGGAATTTCAAGTGATTTTTCTTAATTTTAGAACATTTGAAGGGGGGCAGTCGGGATATTCAAAAAATTCGGATCAGAAAAAGTTAGCTAGTTTAGAGGAAATAAATGTGGAAGTTGTCAATCTGAAACTGACACTAAAACCTAAAATTGCAGCGGGCAAGACTCCGGATTGAGATAAAAAATTCCATTTTTAGTTTTTAAAAAAAATAAAAACATGCCCCCGAGATGTTGAGTTTGTGGATAACGGTAAATAAAGTTTAATGTTACAAAAAGATAAACCAGATCCGAGAAAATCGACCGAGAATGCTGACTCTAGAATTTTACAGGTTTTAAAAATCAGTCTGCTGTAGAGATTAAAAGTAGAATTTCTGATTTTTTACAAAAATAAATATATGTTCCTCGGTCTAAACTTGATAACGGCAAAATTCTTTTTAGTTTTTTGAAAATGAATTTTCGAAAATCGCATTTTGGTATCTAGAGCATAGGTCCGCGGTCTAAACTTGTTAACTGCGTATGGCGCCTTATGGGAAATCCGTGCTTTTTCTCACATCAGCTCAGTTTACTCGTGGAATAGCTGAATAAGCCAGTGAGACATATGTCAGTGCCTGTGTGCAGTTAAGTGTATGTGTGTGTCAAAAGTTTTTTGTGGCTACTTTCACATCATTTTCGATGTTGTCGTCTCCAGATCGCTGTAAAGACGAAGGTGAGCGACGCGTCTTATTTACTAACGCTCAACCAATTTTTCCAATAAACTATTAAAACTGTTTGCAAGCACATCCATGTTCGGCTTGCGATTCAAAACACTTTGGCATATGAAATATATTATATATAAATAAATTCAATTGTCATATAACGCTTAATTTTGAATCAAACGTTATAAAACTAACGCTTATCATTTTTCTCTAGTAAATGAACAAAAAGCATTTTATAGTTTAAATATATATTTAAAATTGAAAAAAACAACAATTTTCCTTCGCTGTGTAAAATTTCTAAAATGTCGGTTAACATGACCGCGGACCTTTCACTCGTAAAAAGTCAGCAAATTAATAAAATTGAAAGAATACGTGCATGGGTATATCCGTACATTACAAGCATGTCCGTTGACACCGTGCGCCATATAAACTTATCTTTACTATACTAAAAAATACGCTTTCGGGAAAATCATTTTAACAGGATGTTTAAGTGATTTTTAAGTAATTTTTGGTCCAATAATCTCATTTTCGTCAAAATGTCCGTTAGCTTCTTTTGGACTGCCACCCTTCATTTGAAAGATTTCGAAGATTTTAAGGGATCTTTACGGTAGTTTGCAAAATTTCAAAAGATTTCAAGAAATTTCACAATGCTTGAGGGGCTCATAGGGTTTCGTAAGAAGTTAAAACGTTCCATACGACTTCAAGGATATCAAAGCTTTTAGGATATTTTAAAAGATTTTAGTCTATATAAAATTATTCGAGGAATTTAACGAGATTTTAGCATTTTTAAGTGTTTTCAAAGAAATTCGTACGATTTGATAAAATTTCAAAATATTTTAAATCGGTCGAAGCGGCGAATTATAACAATTTTTTCTGTTAACAGTTTCTAAATTTGCCGATTCATTGTATAAGAAACTTCCATTATTGAAATTGAAAATTTCGTAATTTGTCATTGAATTTTCCAACATTTATTTTTAATTTATGAAATTCTTTAACTTAATTTTTCGAAATTTCTCATAATTTTCTGATTACTATCATCATTTTGCAAAACATGTAAAGTCATGAAAATTCTGAATATTTTTCGTAAAATTGAGACAGAAATTTCTGACTTCAGGGACTAAATTAAATTAAATTAAATTTATACTGGGACTTTTAGGGATTTTAAAGGATTTTTGTGTATTCCAGGAATTTCAGAGATTTCGCAGGATTTTAATGTATGCATTATACAATCTAACAAAATTTTGATATGTTCTTCGTTTTAGTTGTGCGTTATTATTTGGTGCGTGATTTGATAAGTTCGACACAATTCCGGCGAATTGTTCCTTTCGTAATCAACGCTTTCATGGGGTCAAATCATAAGATACCCTCTCAACAATGTAGTTATCGAGTCTTTCAATTCGGACCATTATACAATACATATTGTGTGTGATCTTAAAAACTCATTTTGAGTCCTAGATATATATGTTGACTATACTTTCTCAAAAATTCTCAAACACTCATTAAACATTTTGTATTGGTATCTCCCTAATTTTTAAAAAAACAAATAAAATCCAAAAGTGAAATTTTTCATTATTCTTCGATTATTTCAACGTCAAAGTTAAACAAGATCTCTTCAATGCGACTGTCACTTTGTTAGTTTTTATAAGACTAAAATAATGTTAAAAGAATAGAATGGAAAATTTATTTCAATACAGAAAAAACTGGACTTGCCATTAGAACCCGTTTTTGGTTCCAAAAGAGCTGCAACAAAAATGAATCCCATTTGCTGACAAGGAACCCCAACCGTTAAATGATACATCAGCTGCTGTTCTAAAGATCCCAATTGTAATTGAGCCTATTTATAAAGAACCTGCTGCTCGCATTGCATTTAATAAAATACTTTCTAGCTTAAAGCATACATTTAATGGAACTCGAATGAGCATAATTTAAGGAAGATAATTAAAGTACAAAACATTACATCAATTAAAATAGATATAATGACTTGATAATATATAATTTCTAGGTTATGTAGCTAAACTCTCAACATAAAGGCATATTCATATGCAAGAAACTTTTCGTCTCAAGTCATCGGTCGATAACTGTAAATCGATCCCTAACTTACCAGCCCTACTTTGCAAGCGATTGGTTTGTGAATGCGCATTCATGTTCTTTACAAGATGCGCTCTGAAGGAACCCTTTTGGATCTCTAAACTCTCTACAGATATAAATTGGAGCTCAAGTTATAACTGATAACAACTATTATTTGAGCCACAACTTTAGTGAACCTCCAGTTTTTTCTGTGAAGATATTACTGTAAGAATTTTTTGAAATTGTCTGACACAGCAGGCCTCAGACTCATTTCAATAGAGGCTTTAAGTATTTTCGAAATCTAGTATACATACAGTACATCAATTTTCTATAAAATCGCATGAAACCTTTTAAATCTTTTAAAATACCTCTGAACTTCCTGGAAAACTCTTCATACTTTTCTAAAAAATTCCCTTGAAATCCTTGAAATCCCATGAGATCAGTAGAAAGCCCTTGAAATTTTAGCATAGCTTTTTAAACCGTATGATCCCTTAAATATCAATCGAAATATTTTAAATATCATTGATATCCTGGATATCTTTTTTTTCTAAAATTCTATACAAAATTCTTTGAAAATCCTTAAAAGTGTTAAAATCTCATTGAATTTCTTGAAATCGTTTAAAATAGCCTGAAATTCTCAAAATCCTTTGAAATTTCAAAAAGCCTTATATGTTCCGAAAGCCCTAGTAATACCACAAAAATGAAGCAAACTCCCCTAAAACATCTTGAAATCTGTAATTTATTTCAAAATTCTTCAAATAATACGTTGAAATCTCGTATATGTTATAAAGTCCTTTAATTCGGTTAAAACCATTGCAAACTCCCTATTTCTTCAATTCCTTAAAAGCCCATAAATCTTGTGAAATCCCTAGAAATGTTTTGAAATCCCATACATCTTAAAGTCTTTATTATCTTTTAAAACTCATTTAGGGATGTTTAAACTTGTCAAATCCTCTGAGATCCCATAAAATCCAATGAAATCCGTAGAAATATGATGAAATCCCTAGAAGCCCCTTTAAATTCCATTACATTAAATTATTCGAACTCTATAAAGTTCCCTATAAATTCTTTGAAATACCCTGAAATCCCTTAAGATCCTTTGAAATCAGATAAACCTTCTTAATCTTAAAAATAATCTCTTGAGACAGTTTGAAATCTCGTGGATTATCTTGAAATCCATAAAAATCTTCCAAAATACTTTAAAAGCACCTTGAATTTATTAAAATATCGTGAAATTTTTAGAAATCCCTTGAAATCCATTGAAAATTTAAAAGCTTTGGAAATATTGATTTTTGAGAGAGCGGATTAACAGATTTTATCAAGCCTGATAAAATCCTTTTAAGTCCCTTGAAGTCTGTTTTGAAATCTTTTAAATATCTTGAAATTTTTAGAAATCCCTTGAAATGTTTTGAAAATCTTTGTAAATTTCCAAGTTTCAAGAGGGCCGATATTTTATTTTACCAGTCAGCAAAGAAGTTTCAAGATATGTTTAAAGTCAATTTGTGTTTTATTATTACCAAGCAATTTGAAAAAAATGGTAGCATTAATTTTATTTAAAAATAATAATAATAGCATAATAGTTGCACCATTAAAAAAGTGCACAAAGTGGCAAGTCAAAGACGTGATCATTTCAGGGAATTATTTTGTATACCCTATAGATAAAATGAAATTTCTAATAAAAAATAAATCGAATAAAATTAATAGTGCTGGGTATATAGTCGTTTCGAGGATTTAAAAAGGATTTATATATGTATATATCATTAAAGAATTTGACATATTTTAGAAATTCACACGTGTCCTTTTATGCTCATAACGAATGACGCAGCTGCAGCCTTGTGGTGCTAATTGTGCGATTTAGATTTAGTAATTTGTAGACGGAAATTAATGGATAACCTGCGACTAGTAGTCCAAGAGCTAAATTAACACCGTGGCAGATGCCCAGGTAGTTTAGATGTCGTGTCCGGCGCCGAAATCTATTGGGACGTAAGGAGCAACTATTCTATCGACGGCTCATTGCCTGCCACCTGCCTACATCTCGAGCTACGGATTGTAAATGCCTGGACGGTCATTCCTAATTCCTCTTCAATTTCCGATTCTTGATTGGCTCACTGACTTACCTCCAGCTTCTTCGATACAAGATCATTTCGTAATGGATTTTCCTTCCTTCAATATTCCAAATATCTTCTATATTATCATGAATTTTTTAAAAACATGTCTTCAAACAACTCTAATATTGAAAAGTTTGTAGTTTTGAATTCGAGACGATTTCGAGGAAATTCTACATTTTTCTGAAATTTTTTCATTTTAACCAGCGATAAATGAAGATCGAGAACTTTCGATCATCATGAAGTTTTCAGTTCATCTGAGAATGTTTAAGAAAATCGCGGATTTTTTCGAAATCGTCTATTAATGCATCACTGTTTTTCGACACTTTTTTCTGAGGATACAACTATTTGTTTACTTTTTCTTTGAACCATCTTAAAGATCAAACTTTCAAAAGACTTCAAGATTTCCAGGGAATTAAAAAAATGGCATGAGATTTTAATGGAGTCCAAGAGGTTTAAGGAATTTTTACTGATTCTCAGGGATTTAAAATTATGGATATCAGAGAATATCGTAGATTTCAAACGATATAAGAGATTTCAAATTCATATGATTTCAAAGAGTTTAAAAAATGTTGTTGAAATTGTAAGAGATATCACAAATTTCTATTTAATTTAGGGTATTTAAAAGTATTTTAAGGGTTTTATTTCGAAGGACTTTAAATATTTTTAAAACTGCAATAGATTTCAAAGTATTTGAATGGTTTTAGGTTATTTTACAAGATTTAAAAAAATAGAAAGAGGTTTTAAACATTGCAAGGGTTTTAAACAATTTTAAGGGATGTTAGGGAATATTCAAAGAGATGTAGGAATGAAATGAAATTTAATAACATTTTAAGGGATGTCAAAGGGTTTCTGTGGATTCTATGCAAGTTTAAGGGATATTAAAGAACATAGTGTACCCAGTCGAAATATAGATCCTCCATTAATCCTCTGAATTCTCTAACCTTATAGAATTTAGAAGGATGAATAGAGAATTTATTTTAATGCAGTGCAAGTCCTCTATTAATCCTCGAAACATGCGGAAATTCCCATAATTCTGCATGTTTTGAGAATGAACAGAGATCTTATAAGGATCCTCTTTAGATTCTCATTAATCCTCCGTGGCATTTTCCTGTTCTGATACGCATGCATCGTATAGTGCGCTTTTTTTTTTTAAATAAGGAAAGTTTTTATCCAAATGTTTTAAATAAATAATCATTAGTAAATATAGAGTAATATAACACCCATCATACTTATTACTTAAAGAATTAAAAAAATTATATTGAGATTTTCTTGAATAATAAGAAATACCTAAACTAGAGTCATAGCACCGGGGGTCGATTTCCTTTCCTAATTTGTTTTAAACAGAAGTCCAGAAGTTTTAAGAGGATCTGAACAGCTTTCAGTGATACTTTAAAGGATTCGAAAGGATTACATGCAGTTCTAAGATAGATGTGTATTGTATGCTAGATTTCCAAAATATTTAACACTTCAATTTAATATTTAAAAAATTTCGTTACACTATTTGGCTACTATGTATTAACATTATGTTACTATTGACACTTTTTTGAACTTAACAAATGAGTCAGAAGTATTTATATTGAAATATCATCAAGCATTACATATTTTTATCAAAATACTCCCAAATTTATCGAATTTCATCGAAAAATATCGAAATGTCGTCAAAGTATATCGGAAAATCTCGAAAAGTCTTGAAAGTGTACCAAAATATCTTGTATTTAAATGGAAATATTAGAATGAAAATATAAATATCTAAAAAACATCGAAAACGCGGAAGCCTACACGGAGAAAATCTGTGTGTTAAATTTTGCATAACTTAGTTCGGTAAACGGAGGACATTACGGCATTTTATTAA
>JAAAKG020135916.1:0-36068 GCA_010014905.2 Druon quercuslanigerum | reverse complement strand
AAATAGTTAAATTTTCGACCAAAAATGACAAATTTCTAACAAAATAGTTGAATTCTCAATCCAAAATATGAAATTTCCACAAAAATGTAATTCTCAAACAAATAGTGGAATTTTCACCTAAAATAATGAATTTAAAACAAAGACAAAATTTTGTTAATTAGTTTAACTCTAAAAAGTTGATTTTTTAACGAAATTTTTTTTTTAATTGAAATAAAAACAGTTTAATTGAACCAGAAAATAGTTAAATTTTCAAAGAAATAGTTGAATTTTCAACCAAAAATGACAAATTTCTAACAAAATAGTTGCATTCTCAACCAAAAAAATTAATTTTTAACAAAAAAGATGAATTTTCTACCTAAAAAGATTTTGTAACGAAATTCATGAATTTATACCAAAATATTTTCTAAAACAAATAATTAAAAAAAAATTTCCAAACAAATAATTGCATTTAGGAATAAATAGTTTAATTTTTAGAAAGAGTTGTATTTTGGACTATAAATATTAATTTTTAACAAACAAGTTGACATGAAACGAAATAGTTTCATTTTCTATAACAATTTTGAATTTTCAAGACAAAGAGTTTAATTTTCTATAAAACAGTTGAATTTTCAATTAAAAATATGAAATTTCATCGAAATATGTAATTTTCAAACAAATTCGCAACATGCACACAGTATATTAATTTTCACAACTGAGAAGATTAATTTTTTCCAGAAAGACGAGTTTAAAAAAAAATACATGCAATTTCTAGCAAATAGGTAAAATTTCAAAAAAATAGTGAAATTTTGAACCAAATAGTTGAACTTTCAACCAAAAATGACAAATTTCTAACAAAATAGTTGAATTCCCAACCAAAAAAAGTTGAAATTTGAACTAGAAAATTTAAGGATTTTCAGTTTAATTTTTTAACGAAAATAATAAAATTTTAACTGGAATAATTACATTTTCAGTCAGAGTAAATTTTCACTAAAAAACAACAATTTTGTAATAAAATAATTAAATTCTCTACGAAAAGAGAACAACAGTTTAATTTTTATCGAAAGAAGGTAAATTTATAATAAATCATGAAATAGTATAATTATAATTAAAAGGCAACCAATTAAAAAAAAATTTCGAAAAAATAGTTAAATTTTTAGCCAAACGATTTTTAATAAAAATTAAGAATCTTTAATCAGAAAAATAAATTTTTGAAAATTAGTTCAACTTTTACCCAAAGAAATGAATTTTCTACAACATTTTTTTTTTACCTGAACAAGATTAATTTTAAACCTAAAATTTAACTTTAAATAATATTTTGAAATTATTAAAAAATAAATTTTAGAAATTACATGTTATTCATAATTAATATTACATACTTTTTTAATAGATGAATTTAATTCTATAATTAATTTTTATTAAATATTTTTATAAATATATAAATAAACAATTCTTTAAAAAATTGAACGAAAAAATGATTATTAAAAAAAATTGTTGATTTTCCCACAAAGTAAATTAATTTTTCTCTAAATATTTGATTTTTCAACGAAAAGTAATAATATTTTATTCTATAATGCTTAATACAAATTTTAATTAACATTTAATTTTAATAGTGAAATTTTTCAGTCAAGATAATTAATTTTCAACAAAAAGGAAAACAAGAAATTTTAACAAAATGTTTGAAAACTATCTTGATAAAGTATTAAAGTTATTCCAAATTAAACAAATTATTTTGAATAGTATGGATTGCAGTTCGATTATCCTAGAGTACAATTGGATTACTATTGATTACAATCGGATTACTCTTAATTACTCCGCCTTGACTGGATTACAATTTTGGATAAACTAGTGATCCAGCGATTATCAGATTTGTTTCCCACTTTGGGATCTTGCATTCCCTAGAAACTCAAATGGAACAACTGAGAAATTTTGTAGAGAAAAAACTTTCTTAAGAAAGGAGTATTCATATATTGAAAGTAAAAACGTAACCTCAAAGAAGGAATTGATTCCCCTTTGCAATGCTTATTATGAAAATTACTCTATCATTACTTAAATAATCGGAAGCGAGGAATTTCACCCTCTTGCTGCAATACGTGACTCCATGCACGGGTCGATAAAACGGCAAATATCGTCAACGCTCGTCCAAGACCCCTCTATTCATAATTCATAATACGCATCTTGCAAGGGTTGTCTGTCACCTATAATTTTCGCAATAATGAACATTCGATCGGTTACCACATCACAGTCATTTGTACACTAAGACCCCTCCTCCATCCTTTAAATGTTGAAAATGGAAGCTATTACTACTTTCAGCGGGTGACTGATACGACTATAAACATAAGGAGGAGTAGATAGTTGATTTTTATTTCACGACCCCATCAATTACCAAGGCTTGTCGAAACATTTGAGAATTTGAATTAGAAGATGTTGTTGGGTTTTGTTGGTATACCGGTTCATATCTTTTGAAATAACTCATCTTCAGAGCTTGTTTGTTCCATTGTTGTATCTTGTTCTAACCGTGCTTTATGAGTAGCTAATGTTAATTGATGTTGGCCAGGTGAGAAATTAATCAAAAGATTAAGGATTTTTATACCAGTACACGAACAAAATCCAACATCTTTTAATCGAATTCTTACCTTATCAAGATTAATTAACATCAACTAATCATGAAGCTTTGTTAGAAGAAGGTACGTCAATGACACAAGCTAAATTGGCTCAATATTTTCGACCAGTATACCAACAAAATCCAACATCTTTTAATCGAACTGACCAACATTAATTAACATCAGCTAATCATAAAGCATAGTTAGTAGAGGGTATAATAATAGAACAAACCAATTGCTGCAATATTTTGAAACATTTCATTAGTTTGTTCCATTGTCGTATCTTCTTCCAATCGTCCGGTATGATTAGCTAATCTTAATAATTAATGTTGACCAGACTAGAATTTACTTATGTAGAAAATATGTAGAAGGTATTTTTCAAAGGATATTGGACCAGCATACCAAAAATATTCAGCATCTTCTAATTAGATTCTTATCTGTTAGCATCAATTAAAATCGGCTAATTCCGGGATTTTCTCTGCAGAAGATGAGCGCAAGAAAGGAAAATTGTCTTTCAGTAAACTTTAGTTAGACTGATGAAAGGGTAGGTGGTCGACGGTAAACGTTATGGTGAGTTTTTAAGAGTAGGCACTATTTTTGCCCCCGGCAGATTACAGTCAACACGAAAGCACCTAATAAATCTATTCTTTCTTGCTTGTAAAGATGCCACGTAGCGATGCTTCAGGAAAACACTTTACTCTTCGAATTATAGTTTGTAGGCTCTTTCTTATGGAAGGGTGAGTTTTGCATAAATGTGTTTGTCTAAAAAAAGCGTCTGCAGCTGATGCATCACTCTACCCTATAATTAATTTCCGAGGGGGAACAACTCCTATAAATGCAATACAGCGGAGGTGGTTTACTCTAGATTTCGCTATATACAGAATTAAAATCATACATGAAAAAAATAACTTTTAAACCAAAGAGATAATTATAATAAATAAATATCTTGAAAACTGGATCCTAGATTTACATAAAATATTTAAAAAGTTTCTCTAATTTGACAATATTCGTCATTTTCTTCGCGAGGTTCCTAAAAATATTCAGAGTTATATCAACGATATGTGTGTAGGTATAAATTCAAACATATTTCGAATGCTGAGGGTCATGTTATTAAATGCAAAGCACCTTCAGAATAAGTCAATTAACACCTTTCCAACTCCCACTGTGCAGAGTACTTGCCTTTTCTACGCAAGGAATCTCCTCGGGATCCGTCATCCGTTCGATGTATAATTCATGATCGTCTGCTGGCAACATTATGCGTGGTTGATTCCCACTATTAATTTGCATTCGCGATAACGAAACGTTTTATACATATGCCGGTACTGGTGTGAGGCATTACACATGGTTGTACTTAAGTTGAACTTATCTAGTAAGTTCTTGTATGCAAACAGATGGCACGTGGAGTATTTAAAATCAGGCAAGTCACAAAGCATGATTTAAATGGTTTGCATTACTTGAAGATTCATTTGGAGAAACCAAATTAAAAGGTGCACACTTTCCAAGCTTCCAAATGAAGTTTTTTTTCGTTTGGTCTTGTCAAGTTGGCACCTTACCATTTGGTCGCTACACTTGTCTTAATTTTTTTTCTGTTTATGGAAAATTTTTTAAGCCGTTACTTGTTAAGACCCATAGGTTCTCAACTTTTAATTTCTTAATCATTAATTAAAGAGTGACAAGTGTACTCATTTGTTTATAAAGGTCGGATCATAATGAACAATAAAAGTTAACAAAAATTTGGGTAATTTTGACACTGGAAAATGCTAAATCCCAACTCCGAATCCCTAAAGGCCTGAACCAAGTCACGCAAGTCTAATTTCATCTACGACTTCTAGGTCTCGAAGTCCAACCAAGTGTCACTAAACTCGAAATATTTTTACTCGGGTAAAAAAAACGGTACACGAGATCCATTTTATCTTCTAGTTGAAATATGTCGGCAAGTGTTGTTCTTGAATGTTTAGCGTCATCTAGTATGCAAAAAATGTTGCCGGGTTCGTGATTGTCTCCACGTGCATCGAATAAAAATTCATAGAGAAGAAGCTCTCTCGTGTCTACACTTCTCTATCTGATTCCACAAGAAAAAATCTGAGTCTGGTGCTGGAAGGCAGGAGACAAATGTTTTCCCGGAAGTGGGAACACAGATTATTCCATGACATTCCCTTGAATGAAAATTCGAATGCTCCCGGGGTCCCGGGGCAATGACGGCTCGAGGTTCGCGGTTTGCGGTGCAGCATCGTTCCTCGACATTCTATTGTTTCCAGCAAATGCGCGATCCTCGCTTCAGATAGGTATAGATATTAGACATCGGTTTAACATTGCCATCGGCTAACGGCTCGCGCGTTCATAAATCTTGGCGCCGCAGCTATCGGAAAATTCCAATCGTGCGTGGACGCCATATACGTAATCGCGATGGCTGGTGCGCATGACGCAACCAAAAATGAAAAGGCCTTCTTGAAGCGCGTGTACTTGCGGATAGATAGAGCCGGAAAGCTAGGCGGTGCCTTTAAAGGGCACCCAGTGCAGACTTTTTTCTTAAACTTAAGAAACTGTTTATTTCGCTTTTTTGCTTTAATTCAGCGTAGAAATTTGCGTGATTAATAGTGCGGTGCGCTTCAAACAATTAATCATTCAACCAATTCCAGACAAATAAAAGCCGTTAGATAAGCGAATCGTTAATCGAATAATTTCAGCTGAAATAGCTAACACGAATAATTGATCAAAACAAATAATCGGTTTCAGAATTAATCACCTGAAGTGCGGAAATGATCGTATTCGCGATCGTAAAATATTTAATCATTTTCGCAATTCAGGTGATTAGATCTTTCACCGATTATTTGTTTAAGCTGATTTGATTACATTTATTCAATTAACCTTTGTCTGATTTAACTGTTATTTTTGGAAATTGTTAAGCGATTATTTGGTTGAAGCATACAGCACTAGTAATTGATAATAATTAACCCGCAATCAAGGTCCTATGTTTCCGCTCACATATCGCGTGCTTTTGTATCTTGATTTTTTTTGTCACGAGGCCACTGGGCTCAATTTACTTAATTTGCCACAAACAAGGCTAATTAATCAACACGTTTTTTATTAACAGCAAGCATTTCGTCTTCTCTTTATTATACTTCCATATTTGATTTTACCGCTCCACACTTTCTTCCGCATGCTTTCATCGATTTAGGTACAAGAGATTAAAATAGTGCTATACGTGGAACATATTTCATAGAATGTTAATTTCAAGTTAGACATAAAATTTATACTTATAGACATTTATAGCCAAAAGAGAATGTATATTTAGAAATATTAGAAAATTGATTCCAAATTCTTTGTTACACATATTGCATAGCAAGCGAGAAACTGTACTAAAATCGTAAAGATTTTCTGATATGCTTTTTATTATTTCATTAGCTGCAAATTATAACAGATATCAATTCTGCTACAATAATAGTGTCTGACTATTTAAATATCTTACCATAAAGATCGTAATCACAATCATAAAGTTTCGAGCATGCGTTTACGATTAAATCCACGACTAAGTTTTATGATTTCTTTTCTCTAAACGCAATGTACAGTTTTAATGCTAATCGAATTGCTTTCTCGTAAAATTGGGATTACGATTATTAATTTTATTTAGCCTTGCACAGTATGCAGATTCCGGAATGGATCATATTAAAGCCTTTCGCTTGTGGCTGACAAGCAGCTTATGGACTGGACGTCAACTATTTATTCATAATAGATGGGGTGTTCTAGGGAGGACTTGGTACAATAAACCCGGAATTTATCGTTGAGTATGAGGATTAACGTTCTTGGAAATTATAAAGCAAGTCGTCCTTTATGATGGCAGACGCTCATTTCCTGCAAACGCAGGCCAGGTTCTAGTCGCTTTCAATGAATACTTGGAGTATCAAACGACGCACGGTTCAGTTATTTCTTTATAGTACGACGCTCGAACGATACGTCACTATCGGTTGACGAGGGTAAAGAAAAATTAATAATTGCTATTATTCCTGACGCCAGACGTGATTGACTAACAGAAAGTCTTCGTAACGATCGACGGCTCATCAATTAGAGTATTAGCTTCTCAAAATCGAGGAATTTTAAATACTACTTTCAAAATTTTAAAAATGCTTTACGTTGTTGAATATTTGTTCCTTTTTCTCTGCATTGTTTGGATTGTTAAGCACTGTGCTCATTTTAACGCTTCTTCACTGATTTTGGTCCCCCAAGAGTAATCAGAGTGCAGAGGAAGGCATCTTCCGAAAGTCTGCATTGTCATACATTTTTTGTACGAGGCCCTGTCTTGATTCAAGAGGGTATTACATACCGCCTCACAAAGCGGGATACTTTTTGCAAGTCAGGCGCTAAAGGTGTACAAAGTGAGTCCCACTATTAAAGTACCGATCTCACCTTATTTGTCTTCTTTATAAGCTCATTGCCGAGTAACATAATCGCCCATAAAGGCCTTCAGAATCGTAAAGTTGCGTTACTTTTTTTCGTTAAAGCTTTCTTGGAGACTATATGGTTCCTCATAATGATGATATTTATTACAAGATTGTGTTGCACTTCTCAGCCTTTCATTTTTCTCGTTTTAAGAAAAGATTGCGTTCCGTTCGTTGGGAGTCGTTCTGCGCCAAGGCTCCCAGAGTTTGATTGTCCTTGATTAATTACTCGTGCTACTTACTCTCGACCGCCGGAAGTCGACCGGCAGTAATCTAGATAATGCCTAACAGTATTAACAGTGTGCAATCTTTTTGTTTTTCATGCAGAAGCAGATCCTTTGATGCTTTCAGCTGGAAGGCCAACCGCTTGAGAAAGTAATAAACTGTTTTTGTCTTTATCCTTTGTATAGCTGCTAATCCGCGCTGATGATAATCGTGAATATCGCAGAGAATTTATTCATTTCTGGTGAAAATCATTCACATCTTGCTCGTGAGAACTCTTCTTTTTTATAAACAATAAAATTTAAGTCTTCACTTTGCCAGATTACTTATTTTATTTATATCTTTTTCTGATCTATAGAATTTATTAACATTAATCATAGTTCTTGTCTTGAAACTATATTATGAGGCGTAAGAATTTCTTTGTTGTCTTTTGAAGATTTATTTGACTGGAAGGAGTCGATGACAGAAATGAAAATTATCTGATTGAATAGTAAAGCGATCACAAACAAGAACAGGCATCAGTAAGACGAGTAGCAATGGGCATCGGTCATTTCATACTCGCAGCATTGGACGATAGGATCTTAGATGCAAACTATAGTGTTTCTGAAGTACATGTTATGGTAGGTAGTTCCCCGTGGCAGTGCGTGTTTCATCAGAGATTTTAAATGCCTGTGTGTAATGCGAGCAAGACTGCCAGCAGGTAAGTCGAATAAAGCATTAATAAGAGTATCGCCAGTAGTGTACCGATGCCGCGTTTCCAACTCGCTGAATCATTATTACGTTTGTAATGCGCGCGGGTGGTAGTCATTAACACAAGCTGGTAATTTAACGTTAAATTTCAATGGAACTGTTAAATTCAATTTAAAGGGGGATAATAGAGTCTTTCATTCAGAACGCTATTAAACGATCCGTGAAGAGCTTCTAGTTCTACTCGTGCCTTCGTTTTCCATTCAGCCCCAAAGAATGTGTAAATCATCGCCTAGCTCTTAGACGTTTTATTTCTTTTCTTTCTCGACTATGCCGACAAAGGAAATACTTCATCGGAGTTCAGTGCTACTGTTTGAAATTGTTTGGATAATGAGATTAAAATATGTAAAATAATTTATGCTTACTCATGTAGAAAAGTATCTTTGTTTATTTTTAGTGGAGCATCTACTACAGTCTATTATTTACAAACTTAAAAATACGTCTTGCGTGCTATTGAACAGAGAGATGTAGCCTTCATAGCGTGTTCGTTTGGCGATATTTATCTGGGAATTCGAATTATGAACCGCCCATATTCCTATACCTTTGCTTCAGTGGAATTCCAACCCTAGAATTTCCTTCCGTTCGACAGAACGAAGGGAATTTGAAATATTTGGTTATCAGATTTATCGCCTAGTGTCCTCTTCGCGAGTAATTTCTGGGCAGTGCTTGAATGAAGTATTCAAATGTGGGAGTTATTAATTATCTTGACATAGGCTTTTTAAATTTATGACAAAGCAGGCAAAGTGTGGAACATTTTTCTAAACATAGTTATAAAGGCGTAATATGGGATTATCAAAATTCGTGTTAATGATTTACAATGTCCACCAGTGGAGACAATTTTGCCATGGAAGTACCAAAGAAAGGTAGACGTGTTGAATTCCGCTTCGTCACTGTGATTGTCGAGAGTGACTCCGTAAGGCTAGAAGGATGAGAGTAATTAAGCCAATTACTCGCAAACCCGTTCTCTCATTAACCCGTTGCTTCAATTAATATTCATTCTGGAAACTCTTCTTCGCTCTTCTCCTGGACAGTTCGATGAAATAATAATTGACGCGATGAGCGATGAGTCTTTCTCTGCTACTGTCTCTAAGTCCTTGAGCAAACATCGTTTAAGGAATCTTATCTTCCGGCACTTGGTAGAAAAAAGTTGGAAATCACTCATCTGAATTGAAGGTATGACAGCGTTGAAAGCCCTGGCGACCAAGGCAAGATCTTTTGTGTCCACGCTCTCATTTCGCGAAGGCGATGATCGATACGTATCGTCACGCACGCGACTTAGCGGCAATTAAGAACGTATACTAATCGCTCGCATTAAAGTATGTACATCGCTGCTTCTAAGTGGGGTGCTCATATAGACATAGTGGGGGCGTGAGAAGTGCCTTAGCCCTGTGACCTTCGTGGCCCGTGTACTCTCCCGTATTCTCTTCCCGTATACTCTCATCTCCGTCTTTCTTTTGCTCGCACTCTCTTTTCTTTCTCGCCTCTCGTACCTAGCCTAGGTCCCTGCTTCGAGCGAGCAACGCAGTTCTAGGCGAACGTGCTCTTGTCCGATCGAATTTTGACAAGCTCGACGTTTCGATCCCGCGACTCGATACCGAAGGCCAATGAACTGAACGTCCACCGATACGTTTAACCGTGGGAACGAAATTGGATTTCCTCTTCTCTCGATTCTAGTTGCGACGCCTCGCTCGGAATGGCGTGGTCAATGTCGGTCAGTACTTTGGAAAATGAAAACTCGATTGAGAAAATCCACTTCAGCCAGACGGAAAATAAACTCGCACTCTCCCTTATCTCTAGTTCAACTGTGATGAAGATTGAAGCGTAAGATTCCTGATGAATTGTTCGCAATTGGGGGTAGGCAAGGAGTCCTAAAGGGGTAGTTTAGCCTTGAGTCAATTCATATTTATCGAATTAAGAGCTACCAATTTTGACTAGGTAGGGGCAATGTTTCACGTCCAGTCGAGAGGAGAGCAAACCAGGCCAGACGAGACGAGAAACGGTCGGCCAGTCGGTCCGAGCTTGAGCTTCGAAGGTGGATGCTGGTGCTAGTGGGGGCGTGCGATAGTTCAAGTCGTGAGCGGGCAGCCCCGCCCGACACGACCGCGGAGCATCTCCGTTCTGACCCCCACTGACTTCCAGTAAGGGGCCCCCTTGAACCCGCTCGAGTCCCACCAAGCCCTGCAATCTTTCCTTTTCTCCTCCACTCAATGCTACTTCGTCCAGCTCCGGTCACCCCACCCTGAGGCCTGCCAGCGCCAAGGGCACCGCGCCGCTGCTGCCAGCGGGTCCATCTAGCACGAGGGCGGCAGTGATAAGTGTGGGAAGGGCAGGTTGCATAAGGTCTAATATTATGCAAGCACTGCTTGAATGCGTTAGATCCCGGGTCCGCTTACATCTTACATACAGGTACACGCAGAACACAAGACGTGGCAAGGTACAACCAGGAACGGGAGGTTTGTTGCAGTTCCATCGGGTATACATACCCAACTCTACCTGCATAGAAATCGCAAGAGCGTTGAACTCAGGAAGTGACCGTGAAATAGTCATTCCTCTGAAAGGTTAACTTCTGCCACATCTACTACCGAGGTCGAGAACGTCCGGAAAGTACCAGGCGGTGACGAATCACTGTCGAGTCAAGGGAGACGTATATTCGCAGAAGGGCTGCACCACGAGGCCTGTTGGGTTGGTTCCGTGTCCCATCCTTTCCACTTTTCTGAGACTGATGAGAGAGTAATATTTTTCATTTAAGGATTTCTAGAAGGAAAGTTAGGCCTCAAAAATAGTTAGCTTATTTGTTTTATCATTTGCTGGTAGCTATTTTAGCGCCATATGAATCTGTCACACTGAAAGCTGCATAAGAGACTTTTGTCAATGTATGGAAATACCATGTACTAGAATTTTGTATTCCAGTGACTATGTCGATTCGAGGAGTCAGCGATATCACAGGTGTGACTGAAGTGAAAGCGTTAATAAAGTGTCGTGTAATGACGGCCTATGTAAATTAATTTTAACCTAAAACCAACTTAGATTATATCGCGCTTCAATACAGTGGATATAGACTGACGGCTCACACAAACACACACTGACTTGACTTTACAACCGAGTTGCTCTCCAAAAAGAAATACGACGTTTTACACGGTGTATCGTAAATCGTCTATCGTAATAAACGTATTATCGTGCATTATTGCCGAGCTCATGCCGGGCGACGTGCTAGACAAGCTAAATGACCTATTTGTATGCGAAACACCTGCTACGGATAACGGCAATGCGTGCCTTGGGAAATTGGTGCATCCACGTTCGGATAATCTTCCGTGGAAAACTCTGTCCGCGTTCAGTGAGCACTCTTTATTTCATTCGAAATCTAAGTGCAAATCATTCTTATAAAGCCTTTCAGATTTAATCTTGTAGTCAGTATTTTATGATGAAGGAAGCGAATTATTGATTAAAATAGAAGTTTAGTGATAGATGAGGGTGCAGCAAATCAAGGAAGAATAGGATGCGTCGTTAAATCGATCTTGGTGGATCGATAGTCAGTCACGGTGAAGAAGCAACCTGGCGGAATTACATGTTCGAGGGATGAGTTCCTTGGACTGCTTCACGGTTGAAAGAAGAAAGGCGCAAGGAAGCAAGGTTCCCGTGCCCTTGGGCGCTGGCGCTTGACCCAGTAGCAGCAGTCTGCTACGACTCGCAAGTGGATAACTGCCAGAGTCGATGGCCTATCCGCTTGTGGTCACTGGTCAGCGGTTGATCTGCTCTTGCTTGCCTCTTTCTCTTCTCCTCGAACCACCTAGATCAGTTGCCTGCACCTGACCGTAACACCACACCTGTAGCCAATGATTCTACGATTGAAAACGATTTCTGCTGGGGTTACCCTTTAGACCTCCTTCCCCCTATGCCATTACGAAAAACGTATTTGGAATAGCTTCTCGATCTTGAAATCATCCTCTCCTTGGTATCTCCGGAATGTGCACTGTAATCGATTGTCTCTGAAGGTATGCCAAATACTGCTCGTTAATTTCATGTCTCTTCATTGTTGGTACTTGCTCACACGTTTCGATCATTGTCATATTGATCAGGATCGTGATAAGTGTTATTTTGATGTTCAGAGATGTTTTCAATCTTTTCAGTATCAATCACAAAATATGAAACATTACCATTACAAAGATTAATTCAATTTCGCGGGAATGTACAATTCAAATTGCAAGGTTTCACGCCATCCTGTTGAGATTGACTTGAGGAAAATTAAGTGAAACGTTTTTGTAGAATAGATGTGACGTGATAATGCACAGTAAACGTTTGAAATCGATAAACACGCGAGATAAGAATTTCAGAGTTCAAGGCTCTCTTTCATTATTGTGTGACTCATTGTTTCGTTGACTCACCAGGCAGGATTGGTGGTGTGAAAACATGTAATGTATTCATATCATATAATCGACTTTCAAATCACGAACAAAATCAAAGAGTGACAAGTGCGGCAGGAGTGCGCTCATAAGTGGACGTCAAACAAATATCAGAAGAGGAATTTTTTCTTTTCTACTTGCGCCTACATCTCCTGCGAAATGAAACGGTAATCGTATCGAGATGCTGCCTCACGTGGCACCAATCACCTGTAATCGCTTATCCATAACTTAGATCGAGCTTGGTGAAAAACGTGATTTATTGTGTGATAGTATCACTATACGACGAATGTCCTCGGCAAAATATCTATCTGGAAAGAATTCCTAACGTGAAGGTAAAAAGCGCACGTGCTAAATACGAGGGAAGAGCGTGAGAGAGTTTCAAGTTTAATAATGTAGATATTTGATTTTCAAGTCTAATCAAGAGTTAATTAACTTCCGAAGGGGAAACGAGTGCTAACAATACAGTCCAGATCAGAAAAATTCTAGGAAATTACTCCATCTGAACTAGGTTCACGCGAAATTTTCAAAAAAATAAATAAACTTTTAACCAAATAGTGAAATTTTCAAGACGAATTTTCAGTTGTGATTAATTTTGATCCGAAATGCGGAATTTTGAACTGATATTGTTGAATTTTTCGTTTAAAAATAAACGTTTAGCTAACTGAAATGAAGAACCTTAAAACAAAAACTTGACTTTTTAACAAAATTGTCGAAAAACTCTACAAAGCCGATTAATTGTTAACCCAGGGAGACGAATTTGCAACGAAAGATGTAAAAATTGATATTTTACACAAAGAGATTTTAATTTTCAAACAAAATTTATTTAAAGTCAGCCAAATAGTAGAACCTTTCAATAAAATCGTTAAATTCTTTACCAAAATGGCGAATATTCAACAAAACAGTTTACGTTTCAATAAAAAAGGAAACTTTTACAAAGTTGGTTAATTTTAAACAAATTAGATTAATTTCTGATCAAATAGTTGAATTTTCAAACAAAACCCGGAATTTTTAACTAAAAGATTAATTTTCTACTGAAAAAAACGAATTTTCAATAAAATACTTGAACTTTAACTGAAGATTAAATTTTCCATCAAACAAATGAATTTTCGAGTAAAGTAATGCTTCTCCAACCAAGAAATAAATAAATAATAATAAATCACTTCTGATTACAAAATGATCACTTCTGATTACTAGTGGAACATTTCACAGCGCAAGTGGATTACGTTGAATTGGAACTAAATCACTCCAGGTTACGTTAATTCCTTTGTATCAGAAGTAGATCACCTTCGAATTATAAGTGGATTCCGCCTGATTAGAACTGAATCACTCCCAACTAGAACCTAATTACATTGGACCAGTTTGGATAACCCAGCGGTCCAGCACATTATCAGAATTGTTTCCCCATCGATAACTCCTAGATGTCATCTTCAGTTAAGAGTTCGAGGAATCGAAACAAGATTCGGTAGCATGGGCTGGATCATTTTTCAGAATATTATCTCTGCTGGTTATAGACCTGTGTTCTCGAAAATGTCACGACCACCCATAGTCAGTTGGAATCGACATAAGGGGTAAGGAAGCAGTGAGTTGGTACTCGTAACTGTTTAAGCAAACGTTCGAAAGCAGCGCGTAGAGAGCGAAATATGATTTATGACTTCCTTCTGTCTTGACCGTTTACCAGGGGCTGACCCCTTCGGGCACGCCGCTGGTTTGCATATTCACCGACAACTTGGTGGCACTGGCGGATATACATCATGCATCCGTGGTCGCCATGTCGTGGTGTAAGTGTAATGTTGGTATGGTATGGGCCCGCTGCGGCTTCTTCTTCGTTGTCTCTCGCTCCACCCGGGGCCCGGGGCTCACGATCCGCCGATAGCTCAGGCGAATTTGCATCCGTGGAATTCTGGCGTGGGCCGCCTTCACCCGCTCAACTGTGCTTATGCACCAGTGCCACGATGCTATGCGAACTTGAGGTCCGCGGACATCTCCGCGGCCGGCAGCCTGCCACAGTCACGGATAATCGGCAACGTGCTTCGACCGTTTTCTACGATCGTCCCCAAGTCGCGGGGGCCACTGCTGCTCCCTCCCCTCGTCGTGGAGATCGAGAAAAGAGCCAAGAGCCGAGATTATCCGGAAGTCTTGAGCGACCCTTCTTCTGCTCACGAAATCTCGACTCCTTGGAACGTGGTGGCATCGTGTTAGTTTGCACGAGTGAAATTTGCATTAGATTGGTCGATAAATATTTCACCTCTTGGGAAGCACGAAACCCGAGGAATAAAATCCTGGATGGTACCCTCTGAGTCGGAGGGTGTCCCCCTGACCGAGAATCCGTGCATTTTCTTCACCGGGTTTGTTTAGTCACGAAAAGAACGTGAAAAAAGATTTTTTTTTTGATAAGGACTATGATATAAGTTAATTCAGTCAATTCAGCTAATTAACTGTACAGAAAAAACTGGGGATTGACTAAAGTTGCGTTCAAAAAAAGCAAGGAGGCTCATTCACAAACCAACCTGCAAATAATATTTATCAACTCATTATATCATAGCGAAAAATAGCTTCTTTATAAATAGGCTCAATTATAATTGGAGTCCTTTAGAACACCAACCAAGGTATCATTTAGAGCTTATTTATCGTTTTAGGTTCCTTTTTAGCAAGTGGGATTCATTTTTCTTGCAGCTCCTTTGGACCAATAATAAGTTCTAATGGAAACCCCAGTTTTTTCTTTCGTTCAGATTTCTTCAACACTTTTCCTACTTTTCTTAAATAATTATAATTTTGTGTTGGTTCAGGCTAAAAATTCCGATGCGACGCGTTTCGATCCGACGAGTCCTACTGTATGAGGACACCTTTTTCCGTACCTACTCATTTTTTTCACGATATATCCGGTAAAAAAAAAAATAGTTTATAAAAAATGACTATAAAGGATATTAAATTCCGTGATAAATGAGCTATATTTCAACAAGTTTTTGATTTTTAGAAAATACTAGCAAAATGTTCTACTTTTCTTCACCAATTATAATTTTGTGTTGGCTCAGGCAATTTTCCAAAAGAAATTGTAATTTTGAATTGTACATAGAACTTTCAAAATGAAGTATGAAAATCAAACCGGTAAAATAAGAAGTTGGGTAGAAGAAACAAGGAAATGACCGGGAATTTAAATTAAATTGTCTGACAGATACCGGATGGAGGTTAAAAATTTACCACTGAAAAACACCACTTAAAATGAGTTTCAACTCCGAGTGTGAAATGAGAAATAATATTAGCCTTAGATTTTATAGCTTGAATGCAGACAATTTTCACATGAAGGATGAAGTGCAGTAATAAAAAAAAACCAGTTTATTCAATTTTTATAAGATTCTCTGAGGTATATTACTATTGAAAATTACTTATATGTCTAGCGGAGGCGGGCATAAATCAATAAATAATCATTGAAAAGGTTATATTTTGTCTGTTTATTTCTATTTATTTTTAGCAATTGATTCCTTTTGACGATATTATTCTTATAGTTAAAATTGTTATTATTTGTTTATAAATTCAATAATTCTGTTAACTGTTTGAAAATATAAATGTTTTTAGTCAAATTATTTTGTTTTTTATTAAAAATTCTACCAGTGTCTTTTGCTTCAAAATTTAAGTTTATTCGTTGCAAATATAACTATTTGTGTCAAAATGAATTTTTTTATGTGAAATTATGAATTTTTTTTAGTAGCATTTGATTCTTTTGAAAATAAAAGCTTGAAAGTTTCATTCCATTAATAAAAGCTTCCTTATTAAAAATTCTACAAGATTAAAATGCTGGTCTTTAAACATGCAAACTGAAAAACTGGTCAAGAAAAAGTCATGCAAAATGCCGGGAATTTTGAAACGTAATTTTGCGGCCGAAGGAGAATCAGGATCAATTGGTGCACAATAGAGGCACGTGTATCGACTTGACTATCTGGTTAGTATGATACTTGATATCAAGCCTGAGAGAGGAGCATCTATGGGAAATCGCAGCTCGTGCCTCTATGTAGATGGAGGGCGCTAAGGTGTTTGAAACCACGCCGCGGTTGAGCACTATTAGTTCTAGCCTCGGCGGCCAAGTGCCCATATCTTCGATCTTCCAGATAAGATTATACAACAATACAGGAAGTCCACGTAGCAGAATACAAGTTTCATTTTCAAGCCTTAGAGCCTCGACATCGCGTCGGCAATGCCAGCAGGGCTTTCTTGTAATACGGTCCCTCACGCTACCGCTGAAATCCCGTCCACGCGCGCACACGCACAATCTCACCTATCTCGCTTCCCAAACAGCTTCTAGATCATAGATCTCGATAAGATAAGAACGAATGATAATACGGTGCATATAAAGCCTGTATGATCTTCACTTGAATCCATAGAACGCCTTGTATGCGATTCGCCGATGGACAAACTCATCCCAGTTATACGCCGAACCGGATGCAACTGCGATTGTTCTTTCCTGTCGAGTTCCGGTTTAGCTGTGCACCCTTATTTGGTCAGATAATCGATTCTGAAGGAATCATATTTTCCCAGGCTTTTTGCTTGGAAGAAATAGATAAAACCTCATAACTGTAGGAAATTATCGACAGTAATGGTGAGGAGTGCAGTAGGACTCGTCGGATCAGGATGGTCCGTGACGTATAGGTTTGCGACCCTGTGCGCGTGCGCCGACCTATCGCAGCCATTGGAGAAGTTTTAGAGTGGGGACTATTTCCTTCCAAAAATTTCGATGCGACGAGTTTTGATCCGACGAGCCCTACTATATGAAGACACCTTTTTTGGTACCTACTTAATTTCTTTAGGATATATCCAGTAAAAAAAAGGATTTTTAGAAACTACTAGGAAAATCTAAAAAAAAATAATTGTAATAACTTGAAAGTCACGCAAAATAAGCCTTTTTAAGAGGTTTAAATCGGTGAAATCTCTCAGGATTATTTTAAAGACCCTAAAAGTTTTGAAATCCAATAAAATACTCTCAGAATCTCTACAAATCTATTTTTGATATAATCCAGGAAAAACTTACGGAAAAATTCTCAATCTTTTTAAATCCCTGCCAATCCTTAGAAATTCAGTGAAATATTATATTTTTTAAAGTCCTATGAATCACTTAAAAAATCCCTGTAACCCATAAAAATACCTTTAAAATTTTAATTATCTTTTTAAAATCCTTTTAAATTGTCTAAAACTCAAAGAAATTTTTGAAAACGTTTCAAAATGTTCATATCTCGTAAAATTCCTGTAGGGTAAAAATTAATTTTTAATCGACAGTCTCAATTTGTTACAAAAAACACGCAATTTTAACAAAAGATATGAATTTTAAACCGAGAAAGGCAAATTTTCACTTAAAACGAAATGGTTCAATTTCCAGTTAAAAAAATTAATTTTTAACAAAAAAATAAATAAATTTTCATCAAAATAGTTGAAATTTCAACCGAATCATTTTTAAATAGAATCAAGAATGCCCAACCTGAAAAAAAGATGAATCTGCCAGCAAGAAAATTAATTTTCTACCAACAAAGTTTAATTTTGAACATAATACATAGATTTTCAATTAAACAAGATAAATATTTAATTAAGAAGAAAATAGTTCAGTTGTTCGTTAAATTGATGAATTTAGAAAAAAGGAACGTTCAAGAAAATGGGTAAATTCTCCACCAAAATAGTTTAATTTCCAACCAGAAATATAAATTTTTATGCAAGAAGAATGATTTTCTACTAAAAGGACAAATTTTTAATAAAATACCTAGTTTTTTGAACAAATAATTGAATTTCCAAACATTTTGAAGCAAGAGAATTAATTTTCTACATTTGATATGTTTTATACTCCGCTGCTATATATTATCTTAGCTAATAATCGGAGAAATTTCAAAAAGTATTTAAAGGCAACGTGAAAAAATAGACGCGTTAGTGGTGAAATAGTGCTACTAGTTTCATACATTTTTTAAATACTACTAAAACAGTTGCACCATAAAAACGTGCCGATCGCGCGCATTCGCCTGCAAATTTGGTGAGAGGAGTGGAAAACTGCATAAAACCAAAACTCCTCAGCGAGTCAAGAACCACTCAGTACTGCCTTTGGATTCATTTTTTCACAATTATACGAGTATAATAGTGAATAAAATGGATCGAGGAAGGTGCATTGGTCGCCACTAATGGAGTTGGCGGTCGTCCAAGTATATCATACTCAATAGTCGTATTATGGCTGGGTAATGGGAAATCGGAGTAATGACTTGCGAATAACCTTTATCGACGGCGTAACGAATTTACAATTACGACAGATAGTTATCATTACTGCTGGACCTCGTGATTACGGCGCGGCGCGTTCTGTTGTGGGGTGCGGGCAATCGGGCAATCGGGCATGGGCATGGGCACTTCCCACGAGCCCCGATCCGGTTGCTAGTATATCCCCAGACCTCACTATCTACCATGTAGGTACACAGCGACGATATATCCGCTCAATAAAAGCGTTCCACCGCGATGATAGCCGGCGAGTTCTCCCCGCGAGGCTGCTCTCGCGAATTAGCGCGAATGCCGCACGATCATTATGTCTGTCTGTGAATCGTGTGATTTATAAGTACCTATTCGCGTAACCAAGGTGCACATTTGTTATTAAGCGATCATGACTAATGAACTAATTACAATACGTCCGCGAGGTATCATTAGCGTCCCAGCGACTCAGCGACTCGAAGCTCGGATTGGAAAAAGCGAGAAAGTTTTGATAACTGCTGATCTTGAGTTACAAGGTCTTAGTCTCCAGATTAGATAAATTTATAGTCGATTATATTCAAACTTTCGAAAAAGTAGTTTAAAAACCTTGTCATCTAAAAGTGCTAACCCACGTACCTTTTCGGTTCAGAGATCTACACCTTCTTTGGCGTCGAGGGCCATTCTTAGACAGTCATCTATGAATATAATAAAGAGCCAAGAGCACATACCGCGCCATTTCCTAACATCCTGCCTGATAGCAAACCAATCAGTTGCCACTTTTTTGTTTGCTGCGAAACTTTTCTCTGTAATATGTGTCATCCTAAATATCTGACCCACACATGATCTATGGATTACATAAAATTATAGTTGATTTTATTCGAACTATTAATCAAATAGTTGAACAGTCTTATCATCGGTAAGCGCTAACCCACGTACCTTTTCGGTCCCGAGATCGACACCTTCTTTGTTGAGAAGGGCCATTAAAAAAAATAGTTTAATGTTCATCCGTAAAAGATTTCAGTTGACTTTTTAAAATCAAAATATGAATTTTTCAACAAAAAAAAAAAAAGATTCTACGAAAAAGAAAATTGACCTGTCAATCCAAAAAGATGATTTTTGTCAAACAAAAAGAATGAATTTCTAATAAAAAACGACACATTATTTTTTTAAGCTCAACTTTTATCTAGAAAATATTTTAGTTTATTTTTCAATACCAAGACATAAATTCTAAACAAAAAGTAAATTTACTATGAAATACATAAATTTTCAACAAAACAAAAGTAGTATTTTCAATTTTTGATTTAATTTTTTTTTAAATTTTGAATTTTTATCCAGAAAAGATTTAATTACTCTCTTCAACTCCAAAATATAAATTTTAAACTAAAACTAAATTTTCTACGAATTAGATAAGTTTTAAAAAAAAAATAGATTTTTTAACCAAAGATTATGACTTTTTAACAAGATTTTTTTAAATTTACAACTAAACAGTTGTCTTTTTGTCTAAATAAACTTCTAAATCAACAAGAAAAAGTTTCAGAAAAAAAAGTTTTAATCCAAAAAAGACTTCCGTGGACTTGTCAGCAACACAATATAAATTTCAGCCAAAAGGTTAATGTTTTATGAACATAATTGAATTTTTAATCCAAGAAGACGAAACATAAACAAAACATTTGAAATTACAACCAAAAAGGATGTTTTTAAGAAAATTGTTAAATTTTCAACCAAATAATAAAATTTATAACTACAAAAATAATCTGCCTGAGAATTTTTTTTGATTGAATTTCTAAAAAATACGTTAATGAGTAACAAATTGTATAGACCTCCCCAAACCCTTCCTTTAAGCATTTTATTAATTTAAGGTAGGTCCCTTATATAATTTCACTGTTTTCTTCATTTTTGGTAATATAATTTTATTTTTTATTTTCCAATGTTCTTTTTTTGTAATTTGATAATAATAAAAATAAGAAAACCGAAATAAAAGAGAAGGAAAAGGATGTAGTTGGTGGTCTGCTCATTTTTCTTTCCTCTTTTTTATTTTTGTGTGAAATTTTTGTTTTCAACAATGGTTTTTTCCAGATTACAATTAAAGCATTTTTTGTTTGATTGTTGTGGTCCAAATTTGGTTGTTGCATTCTTGTTTTTTTACAGAAGTTTCCATCTCTTTTATTCAATCGATGTTCTTCAATTTCATTCTCTCAGCATGATCAAACAATCTCAACCTTTTCATCTAAAAGCGCTAACCCACGTACCTTTTCGGTCCAGAGATCTACACCTTCTTTGGCGTCGAGGGCCATTCTTAGACAGTCATCTATGAATATAATAAAGAGCCAAGAGGATACACCGCGTCATTTCCTAACATCCTGCCTGATAGAAAACCAATCATTTTTCTATGAATTTTCTAACAAAAAAAAAGATTCTACGAAAAGAAATTGAACTATCAATACAAAAAGATAACAGTAAAAATATTCTCGAATTTCTGCCTACACAGATGTTGTTGATCCAATTCTGCATATTGAGAAAAATTTCCAAATAAGCGACAAATATTGCGACTACTATAGATAGTGGATTAAAGCAGACATAACGTGAAAGGAGAATATGCGATCTGGCATGCGTATACGCGCGCCCCAGTTAAGAAACTCGCTGCAGATTTTAGTTCCGTATTTATTGACTAAGTCAATTACCAAATAGATACTCAGCGCTGAAATACTTTCCAAGGACATTATTACCTCAGCGACTTGAGCTAGCTAGTCGACTCTCGAGAAAGGATGCAGAGTATATGAAAAACTTCTGATTTGAAATAATTACTGGCTTTGAAAATAGGAATCTTTTTCTGAAAACCAAATTGTCAATCAGTGCTACTTTGTTGGTACTAAACTGTCGATCACTGTCACATCATCTGCACGAAACCGTCAATCATTGTACTTCTTACCTTACAGGTGTAAATTTAAAAGAACTCGTTAACAAGTCACGCTGGCCTTTAAACATATCTAACGAAAAGAAGAAGCAATTAACTACCAAGTAATGTTTTTCATTAAATGTTTGTTGCATAAAAGGTACTTGCTTACACCAGCTTCAGTCCGGAGGGATTTGCGACTGCAGGCATCTCGCGATTGGCTAAAAACCTCTGTCACGCGCTCCACGCGAAGGAATGTCTAGACATGGCAAAAAATGATAAAGCACTACTCGAAGCGTTAACGATTTTACTGATATTTAGATTAAACTAATGGATTTCATTGCTAAGGCTGTTTCTTACTTTTTCTATGAAACACCTTCCCGAGGAGGAAACAACTCTCAAAAATTCGGATCAACGGCTCTGGATTAGTCCCGATTAAATGGATGAACCTGGACTATCTCAAAATAGAGGATTATTTTGGATTACTTACGATTAACTCAGAGAAAAAGTTGTCTTGATAGGTAAGGTTTAAGCTAACCCAAATTTTGTTTCTCCCAAAATTTGTTTTCCTCAAAACATCAAACAGAGAAGTATGAATTCATGAGTTGCAAGTCCGCATAGTACACAGTCAGGAATGTCGGTATTGATGAAACCAAATTATATTAAGTCAGAGATTAATAAAAATGTGAAGTTATAAATGATTTAGTTTTTGTAGTGTTTTCTCTCAAGGGGAATATGTTTCTTCAAATAGGTCTAGGAAAAGAACTTAGGGTTAGGGAAGTACATGGTTATATTATTCAATTCAAGCCGGGATGAGCTATTTCTGAACAGAAACAGAGCATCTAGGAAAAATAGAAATTCCTTTATTTAAGGATATCGTAGAAAATTCTCGCTGTAATTTGATATTTTTCAACAGCGACAGTTATGTCATTGAGAAAACTTATAGATTAGAACAATTTAAAGTTATGTTATGGAATTTTACCGAAAATTGGATATTTTTAAGAGCGTTATAAGAGCTTTCTTGCCAGGCATGCAAGGGAATTTGTTGATGTTTATCATGATATTTGTTTGATTGGGATAATGTGAAAATTTTGCATAGCATCGAAGAGAGAACACTACTGTTCATATTTTCCTTGCCTTGATAAGGGTGCCGAAATTGGTAATATCATTTTTTTTTCTTTTCAATGTTCTTTTTTTGTGACTTCTAATTTTTCTGTCCTCTTTTTTATTTTTGTATGGCATTTTTGTTTTTAACGGGGTTTAATATATATATATATATATATATTTTTTTTTTAAAGGAGTTTTCACCAATTTGATGATTGGACGTTAAATATGATTTTTGATATAGATTTTAATCTAACTTAAATTTCTTAGATTTTAGAAACAGTCAGGTCATTTCGGAAGCTTAATAGTTTTAACAATTTTAGGTTATGATAGCAATTTCTCGCCCGAATTCGACATTTTATAACAGTAAAAGTAGTTTTTTAAAAAACTTATAAATTCGAACCATTTTAGATCATAAGTAATTTGATGTTACTTCTTTTTGTCTATTTGTCTAATAATATCCATAGGCAACAAAGAAATGACGTCAAATTATTTATAACCTAAAATTGTTCGAATTTATAAGTTTTTTAAAGGACTTTACTTTTTCTGTTGTAGAATATTTCATTCCGACGAGAAATCACTAACATAACCTAAACTTGTTTCAACTGTTATGTTTTCAGAAAAGAAATAACTATTTTTGGTGAAAAATATCAAGTTCTGTCAAAAATTCAATAACATAGCCTAACATTTGTTTAATTTATAAATATCCAGCGAAAATTATTTAACATAACCTCGAATTACAGAATTTTCTAAGTTTCGTAACATAACCTTAAATTGTGTGCATTTGTAAGTACTTCTTTTGTGAAATATTCATTTCTGAAGAGAGATCATTAACATAACCTAAAACTGTTCAGACTGTTAGGTTTTCGAGAAGACTTGACAAAATTCGGCAAAAAATCTATAACATAACCTCAAATTGTTCTTGAAAATACTTTATTTTTTGTGTTGAAAAATTAATTTTTTCACTTCCCTTATTGGTTAAAAAATGTTAAAAAATTCGACTTCTTATCTTGAAAATTTATCTCTTCTGGTATAAAATGAATTTATAGTGTCACCCTGGTGATTTCAAGCTTTGTGTGATAATCTGTGACGAAGGGGTTTTTCGTGTTTAATTTTAAGTTCAAGTGTTTAAAACAGAATAAATTCATGATCAATTAATACAGTTAGCTGATCAATCTCTCCAACAATGACCCCAGGCAAAGAGCTTCACAAAGTCATCATGTGTCATCATTATGAAAATACGAATTTTTTTGCCGGACGATTATCATTTGCATTTACGGCCCATCGTGCCGTACAAAACCAGCTGAGAAACGTCTCCATCTTCTTGAAAATGCCTCGTGGCGTTGTAACGTAATGCGTTCTTGCATACAACCAACCGAATGCTAACTCATAGACAATAATTATCAGCGGCGTTGCAGCGGGTTGCAGTATACGTCGAGAAATGCAAATAAAGGTAATCTACGGCACATCGTTACGACTCTTGTCCGTTTGCGTGCCGAGTGTCCCTTTCGGTCCCATATAGCGCGGCATTTAGATTTTATCGACTCCAGAAAATTGTCCCGACTTCAGAAGACCATTTTATTTCGCTCTTGCCTCACTGCCACACGTATGCTCTGCATTGTTCTTGCGAACAACAAGATTAGCGCCACGATAGTAACAATAGAAATATTACTTTTATCATTATCTCACCTATCCTCGGACAAATAGGTGTTTTAGAAACTCTATTTGTTTGTCAAAACCCGTTCAAATATTTATTCATCTAGAAATAGCAGAAATAACATAACAAGTTTTATTTATGTGAACACAAAATCATGAATGTGAAGCTGCCGGGTTTTTTTGTTTAATGCTCAACACAATGGTTGATATCATGGCAATAACATTTTGTAGCCACCTTCGAAGACAATAGCTTTGTCCAGTGAATTTTGAATTTCCTACGCCTTGCATACTCTCGTTCCACGATTCCCATGTTGTAACTTTGAACTCGAATGCCAGCAATGCCGGTCAAGTCATTCGTGTCGGAGCGTCGCTAGCGTTTAAAATTCCACGCCCTCCGTAAACGGTAGAATTCTGCATTATATGAACTGTTCTCCGAGGGAACTCCCAGACCACGACTTTATTGCAAAAATATTTAGATACAAACTTAGGCGCGCGCGCTACGCTCACAGACAAGCCAAGGAGATCACGAGCGATTGTCTTGTTTTATGGGTTAATTACGTCGCATTTTTTCACATAACTTCTGGATTCTCTGACCATTCTATGGAAAATCGAACTGGTGCTCGCAAGATACGCGATTTCACATTTAAGGACTGACGCGACGCACGGCGAGCCTATAATAGGTATTTACCGTTTAATGTTCTGATGTCTTTTGCCTCAAACATAGCCAATAAAAGGAGAATCTCAGTTTTGATCAAAGTAACGAGTCGCAAACTCTCTTTCAATAACGGACAGTACGCATAACACGATGACTTCTTTGCATAGAATAGACAGTTTTCCTACCATTTTAGGACCGAGACTCTAGGGTCAAAGTTTCTCAAAAGACAGTTTATCCTTTACTCAATTGAATTTGTGTTCAAATCTTCCGAGATTATCTAATTGAGTACACAATATCACACGGGGCAAAATTAATATTTGCCCTAACATCTGTATAATTGGTTTGTTTCAATATTGTATCTTATTCAAAATGTGTTGTATAGGAGGGCCAGGCGCCAACTTTGCAAAATTAGTTAGAATTACAAGATTCATCTTAGTAACAACAACAACGAAAATACGTCGCTTCATCTAAAATATTTATCTGTGGTAGGACTCGTCGGATCGGGACGTACCGGTCCCCCACTTTCGATCGCGCCGGTCGCAGAAACAAATTTTGGCCACACCTCCTGGTACTCACGTATTGGTCTGCGACCCTGAGCGGCTGCGCCAACTAATCACGGTTGGTGAAGAAGTTCACGAGTGGGGACTCCTTCCCTCCAAAAATTTCAATGCGACGCGTGCCGATCCGACGGGTCCTATTGTATGTTGATAGGGAAAAATGGTTTCAATAATTAGGAGCAGCAATCTTGACCCAAGGAACTGGATTCCAAATTTTAATTATCATCCCAGTTTCGGAAAATATATATTTTTTTCAAATAGATTTAGTTTAACTGTTGGTTTTAAACAGAACATTTTTCTCCATCAAGGCTTTAGTGCCCGGTCTCCATTAATCGTACACATGATGCATTTATAAACAAGAAAATTATCCCATAATTTTGACGATGGTATGAATTATATTTTATCTATGCAATTTCAGCAATTGCTTTTGTAAATAAAGCCATAGTAAAAAATCAAGATTGTTGTGCCCTATAATATCATCGAAAATTGAGCTATTGGATGGGCTAACGACTTAAGTCTTACCGAGTTCCCACAGCAGTTAAGTCGTTAGTCAATACAACGGCTCAATTATACATAAACGATTCGGTATTGTTCACTGAGAAGGTGCCTTCTTCGGCGGTTATCGATCTCAAACAAATTAATGTATCGTGAACAAATTTTATTCTAAAATTTTCTTCCTAAACACAGGAGGACCACTTAAAATTCTAAACATTAGATTTTTTTTAATTTTTGCTTTGCTTGAAAAATTAGACAATTAGTGTGTATTACAAAGTGTGTTTGCAGAACTTTTTTCCTTAATGAAAGGTGGACACATGAAATTCTCGGCATTGAGAAACAATCTGGATATGAAAAACATTTAAGATTATGAAATTCCTAAGTAGAAAGCATCGAAATTCAATGTAGTTATTCAATTTTTTATATCTTAAATGAAAATAAATTAAAACATACTTTAAGAATTTGAACTAACAGTTCTTTCACTTCAAATACTTTTTTTAATTATACAATACGGATTTTAATTTTAATTTTAATTTTTTACTGAATTTTACATTTTGTATTGAAAACTTGGTATTTTATATGTGTTTCAATTTATGTTTTGTTAAAAATGTAATTTTTCAGTTAAAATCTAAATATTTCGTGGAAAATTTGAATTTTCGGGTTGACATTTCAACTATTTGGTCATAAATTGACTAAATTGGTTAAAAATTACTTTTTTAGTTGAAGATTCATCATTATACGTAAAAATTCGTTTACTTTGTTGGAAATTTAATTATTTTGATGTAAAGTCTTTTCTTATGTTTAAAAAACCATTTTTTGAACTGAAAATTTAACTTTTAAATTTTTTTGTTGAAAATGTATCTGTTTTAGTTGAGGATTTAAATATTTTGCTGAAAATTCGCTCTTATTCTTATATTAAACTTATTTGTTGAAAATTTATCTTTTCGGCTTGAGCATTCAACAATTTGGGAGAAAATTCAACTTTCTTGTAGACAATTCGTTTTTATTTACATTGAAAATAATTTTCTTCAAACTATAATAAATAATAATTAAAAAAAAAAATTTTTGGATTAAAATTGATATGATTGGTTGAAAACTCTTCTATTTTGGTAGAAAATTAATATTCTGGGATAAAAGTTCAACTATTTCATGAAAAATTAACTTTTTTGTTAAAAATTCATATAATTTATATAATTATATACTTATATAGTTTCTGAAAAATACAAATGGTTGGTTTAAAACAAATGACTTTCAGTTGAGGATTTAAATATTTTGTTTAAAATGCGCCTTTTTCTCAAATTCGACTGGTTTTGATTCAACATTAAATTTTCTTGCATAAAATATCCAATCTTACATTTTTTCTTAAAAATGCATCCAGCTTTTTGGTTGAAAATTAATTTTTTTGTTGAAAATTTATATTTTTGGGTTGAAAATTCCACTGTTTTATAAAGAGTTTATTAATTTCTATTAAAAATTCATTTCTTTCCATAACAATTTAACTATTCTGTTTTTGATTGAAAAATTGTCTTTTTTGATTCAAACATCCACTTTCTGGTATAAAATTGATACCATTTATAAAAAATTTATCTATTTTAGTAGAAAAGTAATATTTTTGGTTGAAAATTAAATTATTTTAATTAAAAAGTAATTTATTTTTTAAAAAACTTGTTTTTCGGTAAAAAATCAACAATTTTCGTTGGATAGAAATGCAACTGTTTGATTGAAAACTGATCTACTTCAGTTAGAAATTTTAATATTTTTTTTTTAAAATTGCACTCTTTTCTGGTTAATTTCCATTTATTTTGATAAAAAAATTAATTTTTTTGAGCTGAAATATCAACTAAATATCAATTTATCTTCTTCATTAGAAAATTAAATCTTTTTTTTTGGAAAATTCGTCTTTTCCTTTAAAAAATTCATCCATTTTAGTTTTTCGCTAAAAGTGCACCTATTTGGTTTAAAAAAATTTTAAGTTGATGATTCAACTATTTTGTTAAAAAAATGGTTTAAAGTTAAAAATTCAACAAATTTTTTCAAACTTGAACTACTTTGGTAATGTATAAAATTCAACCAATTTTTTCAAACTTGAACTACTTTTGTAATGTATAAAATTCGACCAATTTTTTCAAACTTGAACTACTTTGGTAATGAATAAATTCAAGAAAAAAATATCTTGGATGAAATTAGCAATATTTTGATAGAAGTACCCAACGAATATTCAATTGCATTAAATTAAACGTCTACTAGCTTTTCATTCTGTTAAAAATGTGTAGAGCTTGTTAATTGCTATAAGGAAACGAGGCGACAAGCGGAGCAGTGATCGTACTACCCGGTAGTTTTTTTTTCCTCCGCTGCCTAAAGCGTCATCTGGCGCGAGTTGTAAAATCAAGCGACTAAATCCCAGAGTTAATTACTAGACGGCTATTTTATCGAGTCGAGGTGGATACGAGTACGAGTAAAGTCAGTAGAGGACACAGTGCCAGGCAGTCCCGGACCGGACAAGTTTCGCTTGTGCGCGATTCCCTTCGCGTGCCTCGCTACAATTGCGCCTTGCGACCGCGAGTGATTTGCATTCATCCACCAGATGGTTTGAGATGGTTCGCCGACCGGTTAATCGCTCGACCCTCGCTATCCTCCTTTAACGATTTCCATCCGCCTGCTTGCCCGCCTGCCTGCTTGCTTGCCTGCCCTCTGTTTCCATTTACAATCGATCTCCTTTCAAGGATCGATTCTCGATCGCAGTTCAATTTCGATTCCACCTTTGTAATCTGATTTACGAGCCCTTTTCAACGGACAATAATTTTCCTGAAATTGATTTCGAATTCTCTCACCGATTTGCCCCTTTCTGTAGCCTACACTCAGCCGACGATATTCTGTTCGCTTCCGGATTATGTTCCTTCTTGTACTTTCTTAGGACCTCTGACAGTGGTTGGTGAGACCTCAGATATCAAAGACCACTGACTGAGGTCTTAACCATTAAGTCTTAGAACTTCGAAATTTTGCGTTCCATCTAGAACGGGTCCAGCAGACCCAATCAAACTTCAGACTGAAATATCTCCTGTTTAAATAGACTTAGCTCCATTGATTTATTTTCTAATTGTAGACAAGTCTCGCAAAAATGAATATTGTAAAAATACATATGAAAATTAATAGCGTATAATAAATATTTTGCAAAAAATGAGAAAACTTTTTGAAACAAAAAACGCTATTACAAAAAAAAGCCTGGGTCTCTGTGACCCGTTCCAGCAGAAGTTTTTGTTATCTGACTTATACAAGAATGTAAACGGAGTTTGGAATAAATAAAAAAAATAATAAATATTATTATCTTTTATTATTAATAATGTTTTCGTCCAGTGGGCGGATTGATCCAAACTAGACCAAACTCATTGGAAAAGAACCCAAATTATGGGTTCTAAAAACCCCTTTTTCTGCCTCGGCCCACTTCAAAAATTTTACAAGTTAATCAAGCACGTTTTATTGTACAATACGGTATAATAATTATTGCAACTGGCAAAATGTATTGAACAAACGAAAATTGTAGAGATTAGTTATTTAAAAAAAAAAGTGCGGGTTTGTATAAAATTACTCCATTTGCAATTTTACGTAAATTCTAATCATTCACTTCATCATTCTTCTATCATTCACTTTATTTTATTTTAGAAACGAATACAAATAGTGGGTTAATATTTAGCTATATGATTACTTATTGTATTTATTGATTTCAAATAGGCCCGCGCTTTTCGGCACATGCGCAGTTGAAAATGTAGGCACCCGTCACTGGCCATCTATCGGATATCAACGAACTAAACTGGAAACCTAAAAAATAGTTTTATTGTCAGTTGAATAATGTTTTTGTCTCTATTTTAAATAAAATTCTTTTTTTTTTGCTTGAAAAGTCAGCAATTTAGTAAACAATTAAATTATTTGTTTAAAAATTAATTCATGTATTTAAAAATCTGAAAAATGCAGCTATTCCTTTTTGATTGAACACTTTTCCATTATATGTTAAATATTTTACTATTTGGTCGGTATTTTTTTTTTTTTTAAGAATATGTTGTTTAAACTAAAATTTTAACTTTTTCATTTTTGGTTCAAAATGTATCTTTTTTTAGTTACACATTTAACTATTTCCTTGAAAATTAATCTTGCCTGATAGAAAATTCTTTTTTTTTCGGTTTGAAAATTTATTTATTTGGTTGAATTAACTATTTTGTTAAAAATTCGTCTTTCTCCGTTGAATTTAAATGGTTGATAATCCGTTTTTACTTCGGTTAATAATTATTTTTTTAACTGGAAATTCAACTTTTCATTTTTAGTTAAAAATTGATCTTTTTTAGTTTAAAATTGTTCTTTCGAGGTGTCAATTCATTCATTTTTTTAAATCGTTTTTGCAGAAATTAATCTTCTTAGTTAAAAACTTATCTTTTTGGTTGAAAGTTTACTTCTTTGTTAAAATCATAAACTTTTTTCTTGAAAATTACTTTTCTTGTTGGAGATTCACAATTTTAGTTGAAAATTTATCTTTTTGGTGGAAAATTTAACTATTTTCCTAAAAATTAATTTTGTTTTTTGTTCAGAATTATTTTTCATTACTCATAGTGCAACGATTCCATTTTTTCTTTAAAATTGATTTAAAAAATTCTTTTCCAATTTTTTTTTAATTCAGCTACTTTGGTAGAACATTAAACTAATTAGTTAAACATTAAACTATTTATTTAAAAATTTAACTATTTTGTTACAAATTCGTTTTTTTTTTCAACTTATTTTTTTAAACTTTAAATGTAGCTAGTCCTTTTTGGTTCAACATTTACACAAATTCACCTTTCTCCATTGAAATCAACAGGTTTATAATTCGTTTTTATTTATGTTATAATTTGTAAAGAAACATGGTGAGAAATTGTTTTAACGCATATGTGAAAATTCAAAGAAGCTTACTAATAAATTTACAAAATTAATATTTATAAATTTTTTAATCATTTTCAGAACATTCTATATCAAAAATTGTACAAGATTAGAATGTTGGTCTTTTGCAGCCACCCTAAAATTGTATGCCCCTGTTTTTCTACCATCTTTCAAAATATTTTAAAATTATTTTATTATTTTTGTAAACTTAAAAAATTACAGAAATGTTTTCTTTTTCTGTTCCAGGTGAGTCTCATTTTTATCTCTGATTATTATGAAAGTAAGTAAGTAAGTAAGTAAGTAAGTAAGTAAGTAAGTAAAATGGGGCAAGGATAGAAAAATAATATATTTTCTATTTTTTTTCACTTAACACCCTTTTTCTTTCTATTTGTTTGTAAATTTCTGAAAACAAGAATCATAATCCTAAATATAAAGCCGCTGGCGCCAAGTCTCTCGGACCGGTTATCCGACCTTAATATCCTCTTGATTAATGGTACACATGTGCGTTTACCTTAAACCCCTTTTCTAAGGCCAGGATCGCTCGTGTGAAAGACTCGACGGCAATGCTTGGTCTCTAAGACTGATTACTATCGAGAGAAGAACATGCATAGTTTGTCAGCATGTTTGACTTAGAAAAATTAATTTCTTTCACATCTGGCTCAAATGGGAAACTTCAACAGCAAAATTTTTACTGGTTGAATCAGTATCTTAATTTATCACTGGTGAATCAGTGATTTCCGGCTTTGACTGAATGAACCAGTAAGTGACTCTACTAAAACAGCGTTACTGATTGTACCAGTGACGCCAAACAAATAAATTCAACCAGCAATTAAGTGCTTTACAACCCCCCCCCCCCCCCCGCCGCTGGGTGTTCGTTGACTACCTAAACGCTCGAACGCTCACTGACGTATTGGAAGTTATTTACGTCGGCGCCAAACTGATTCAAGGTCAGAGACTACATAATGTTTTTCTGAGTGTTGACATGAAAAAAACCGTTTCGATTTTTTGTTGACCTAATCAGCTGATGGACGACAAAACATGTGGCCAGATGACTACTGGTACTAATCAATCAGCGAACCTCACTGATTAAATCAGTTTTGGAATTCTACTGGTTGAATAAGTACCTTAATTTATCACTGGTGAACCAGTGATTTCCGACTTTGACTGAATGGACCAGTAAGTGACTCTACTAAATCATCGTTACTGATTATACCAGTCACGCAAAAAAATAAATTCAACCAGCAATTAAGCGCTCTACAAAAATCCCCCGCTCCCCTTGCTGAGTGTTCGTTGACTACCTAAACGCTCGAACGCTCAGTGCCGTATCGGAAGTTATTTACGTCGGCGCCAAACTGTTTCAAGGTCAGAGACTACATAATGTCTTTCTGAGTGTTGACGTGAAAAAACCGGTTCGATTTTTTGTTGACCTAATCAGTTGATGGACGACAAAACATGTGCACAGAAGGCAACTGGTACTGATCAATCAGCGAACCTTACTGATTAAACGAGTGTCGGAATTCTACTGAGGGAATCAGGAAATTCTCATTGATTCTCATTGTAACACTTCTGATTGTTTCACTGAAAATTCGTGAAATTTCAATGGTTTACTTTAAGAGTGCAAAATTCACACCCTTTCATCTATTCTCTTTCCCCCCTTTTTTCGATAATTCCCCACCCCCTAAATTCGAACTTTTTTTGTTAAAAGTTCATTCTTTTTTTTAAGTCTTTTATTATATTTTTGGTTTAGAATTTATCACTTTTGGTTAGATTTTTATTTGACACATATGTCTTTTTTCATTAAACTCAACTGATCGTGCCTGATTAAAAATTAACTTTTTGTTGAAAATTCATATTTTTGGGTTAAAAATGCAACTATTTTGTAGAAAATTCGCTTTTTTCGCCTAAAATTGAAAGAATTTGGTAGAAATTTTGTTTTTGTATTTTCTGAAAAATCATTCTTATTTGAGAATTCAACTATTTGTTTAAAAGTATATTTTTCTTGTTAAAGATATTCCATTTTAGTTGAAAAACATCGCTTTTGTTTAAAATTCTGCTATTTGATTCAAAATTTGAACCTTTTGTTGAGAATGAAACTAACGTGTTAAAAATTAATTTTTTTTGTTGTAGATTTATGTTTTTGCTTGAAAATTTAACTATTTTATAGAAAAATTGTTCTATTTTTGACATTAAATTCAACAGCTTGGTAGAAAATTAAACTATTTGGTTAAAAATAAACTTTGTCATTAAAAATTTATTCATTTAAAAATTCAACTATGACAAAGAATTTGTTTCAGATATGTCAACTAGTGTCTCCTCTAACATCACATTCATTGAGGACTATTTCAAATTTATGTTTTAGACCTTAAACATCACTATTTGGTAGAAAATTAAACTTTTTGGTTCAAAATTAAATTATTTATTAAAAGTTCATATTTTAACCTGAAAATTATTTTGTTAGATAGACAATTAATCTTTTTGGGTAGAAAATTATCTTTTGGATGTAAAAATTGGACGATTCTATTTTTGTTTGAAAACTTAACTACAATATCAAACAATTTCTTTCAAATATGTTAACTAGTGTCTCCTCTAACATCGCATTTTTTGAGGATTATCTCAAGTTTATCTTTTAGGCCTTAAACTTCACTATTTGGTAGAAAATTAACCTATTTTGTTGAAAATTAACTTTTTTATTAAAAATTCATATTTTAACTTAAATATTATTTTGTCATGTAGAAACGTCATCTTTTTGGGTAGAAAATTATCTTTTTGAACTGAAAATTTGACGATTCTATTTTATTTGCAAATTCAACCAAAGCAAAAAATTTATTTCAGATATGTGAACTAGTGTCTCCTCTAACATCACATTCTTTGAGGATTATCTCAAATTTATCTTTTAGACCTTAAAATTAAACTATTTAGATCAAAATTAACTGGTTCATTTTAAATTTTAGTTAAAAATTTAACTACTTTATTGAAAAATTGTTCTCATTTTGGTTTTAAATTTAACATTTTGGTAGAAAATTAAACTATTTCGTCGAAAATTAACAAATTTGTTAAAATTGCATATTTTCGGATTGAAAATGCAGCTGTTTTGTATGAAATTATTCTTTTAGGTCTAAAACTTCACTATGTCGTAGAACATTAAACTATTTGGTTAAAAATGAACTTTTTTTATTCAAAATTCATATTTTTTCTTCAAAGTGAAAATTAGGTAGAAAAGTCATCTATTTGCGTAGAAAATTATCTTTTTATACTGAAAATTTGACGATTCTATTTTATTTGCAAATTCAACCAAAGCAAAAAATTTCTTTCAGATGTCAACTAGTGTCTCCTCTAACATCACATTCTTTGAGGATTATCTCAAATTTATCTTTTAGACCTTAAACTTCACTATTTGGTAGAAAATTAAACTATTTGGATAAAAATTAACTTGTTCATTTTAAAAACTTATTACTTGAAAATTATTTTGTTAGGTAGAAAAGTCATCTTTTTGGGTAGAAAATTATCTTTTTGAAGTGGAAATTGGACGATTGTATTTTTGGTTGAAAACTTAACGACCATATCAAACAATTTCTTTCAAATATGTCAAAAAGTGTCTCCTCTAACATCACATTTTTTGAGGATTATCTTAAATTTATCTTTTAGACCTTAAACTTCACTATTTAGTTAAAACTACCATATCAAAAAATTTCTTTCAGATATGTTAACTAGTGTCTCCTCTAACATGACCATCAGTAAAATTTATATTCAAGCTCATGAAGAATTCAAGCCTCTTTAATTTCCCTCAAGCTTTTTCTCCCAGCTTTGTCAGCAAACCTGTCCACTTCTCTTTTGATCTCGACAATAAAAAATATTTTATATTCAACCGTGTCTCTGTCGAGCGATTAAGCTCTAGTAGCAGCGATACTTTTTTGCTGACTTTGACATGCAAACGCGGAGGGATTTGCCATTAATTGCTCCAGAGCGTACCATACGTTCCTACCTGTAAACTTCAGTGATATATGATACTTGTCTGTACTTACCATTTTATACCTTTCATTTCGTACCCACCATTATACTCGAACCAGAGCCTAGGAAAAAAATCTAGGCTTTATACTGTACTATTGGCACTGGTGCGCTTATGGCCTTTTTTTCTTCCGGATTTAGCTTAATTGGTATCCTGAGTTGAATTGAAAAACAACTTCAGACTGTTATTAATGATTTCTAAATGAATTTTCTAAGAATTTATCAGGAGTTTGACACATTGATATGCCGCATGTTAGAGCTATTTTTAGCAATGCCTCTTATGGAAAAACGAGTATTAACTATCTATTCCACATTCAAGTTTAAATAGCAAGCTCAATGTCTCCGCCTTTAATTAGTTTCTGCTTTTCTGAATGAGGACAGGTAGAAATGATTTAAAAGCTAATTTGGGTTTTTTAAAATTAGATTTGAAATAATAATTGCTTTGATACTGACTGCATCAGGCTCTTTCTTGTTAACTGATTTTAATCAGACTGGATTGGAATCTTATCTTTCTTCTCTAATCATTATGTGCAGTAAGAATTCTGAAAATTATACACTGGAACCTTGATTTATGCAATTCAACTGAGATAACGCGCTAAGGGTGTGGTTTTACATGCTGTTTGTCACGCTTGACTGAACATCGCCTTTATCTTGGACCTGAGTAGTTAATCTTTTAATCTCATAGTTTAATTTCTAATAAAAAATATGAATTCTTATCAACAAAATGTCAAAGTTGATGCTTCAATAAAAAAATATTTTATTTTCTACAAAAAGCTGAACAATTAGAATAGAGAAAATTAATTTTAAACAAAATAGGTCAATCTTTAATCGAATAGAAGATAAATTAAAAAAAAATCAACAAAATCAATATCAACAAAATAGTTAAAAAATCGAATAGTAGATTTTTAAACAAAATATGACAGTTCTACCAAAAGAGATCTATTTTTAAACCAAAAGGATGCATTTTTAGTCAAAAAAAGTTTTTTATTCTAGAAGGAAAAATTGTAAATATAATTTTTAATACTTCTTGAGTAAATTCTACGTTTAAAGAGTATGCGTAATTATAGACTAAACTGACTCAAATTATCCTCAAAAAAGCCTAAAAATCCATTAGATTCTTTTTTGGAAATTTTAGAAATCTTTTGAAATTTACAATAAAAAAAAATCTTTTTAAATATATTATATATATTTATATATTTTTATATATTTTTTT
>JAAAKG020135915.1:0-64939 GCA_010014905.2 Druon quercuslanigerum | reverse complement strand
ATTATGGATTTCTTTTTTTTTAGTTTTCGAGTATTATATATTCGGGCAGTTGCAAATTCGGCTTAGAATATACTCTGGCTACTGATTATTCGCACGTAGAAACGTTCTAGAAAAAAATATCTTTTGCTCTTTTGTGATATTTTGCAATTTTTAAGGAAAATGCAAACACTGTAATTAGAACGAAAAATTTTCCCGACTTAAAAATAATGAAGCCGCTTTAAAACTATTGGCCGAGTAAAACGGTGAGTATTAAAACAGTTTGTACACCCTTTAAGATAATTTACATTTATTCGTTAATTGACAGAAATCATCATAGAATTAAACAGAATTTATATGACTTTACTGATACAAACAAAAGCGTCTCTATATTATCCTTCGAATTTTGAAAACATGATATTTAGAAAAAATAAAGATGTTAGAGAATGGTGTTTTTTATAAAATCCATTCTCAAAAGTTTTAGAAAAACCGCCGCTATTTCATCATTTTTCAGGTTTAAAATGTTATTTTGGAATCAGTTGAAAGAGCAAGAATTCTCGTTCGCGCAAAGCATTCTCCATGTTGATATAATTGTCTGTCATTTTTTGAAAATTCACAATTAATTTTCAAATGATAGTAAGAAAATAAAAAAATAAAAACGGTGACTATTGTGATTATATTTACTGTATTTTCTGTATCATGTATCTTTCATCAAGTAAATTACTTTAATATCATGAATATTATTATTACAACTGCATGTATTTAAAAAGTGGTTATAAGCACTGTTATACAAAACTCAAAATGATAAGATAAACTTGAAAAATTCAAAATTCTGATTATATATCCCGCGTTTCATGAAGTCGATAATTCAGTTTCCTGTTTGCACATGGTAACCGGCGACGTGACGTCACGGAACTGTCTTGTTTCTGGTCGAATACCTTCAACACGTTGTGCGTGCAAGTTTACATTTTTCCCGTTATATTATCGGTTCCTTCAACAAGGATTTAATTCGCAGGTATTTTAAAAAATAAGTTGTATAAATTAATAATAATATAAGTGTACAAAGTGTCCAAAATCTCAGTGCCCGTCTTATTTGCTCCAAAAGGTTCGAAAGCTGTATTCATTGTTTTTCCCTTATTTCTGGTGAAATAAGAGCTCTTGCAAAGGTTCGATAAATAATAGGAATTCCGAATTTATAGTTAAAAATCAATCAAAATAAAATAAGTACAGAATAATGCACAATTTCTTGCATTGGGATAAAGTTAAGTTGTACAATTCATTTACTAGGTTAGGTATTATTTCATTTTCAATACCATGTGTGGCAGCACCTGACGGTGGAACAATTTGATTTTTAATTTCTTTCACTTTAAGTTTAAATAATTAAATTTTATTAACCCTAGTGATAATTCATATATTCTTTTGATATAATTTTATTTGTTATATTAGTTCAGGTATTTTTGTGATTTACTTTATGATTATAGATATTTCTTATCTAAAAAAAGTGATGTAACGTTATGTCTCGAAAATCTTATAATCATTGTTCAATGCCCAAATGGCTTTTCATTACTTGTAGTTCTTTTACATCCTCAATTTGAAATTAGAAATGTATATTTTACTAATAATTCCTTTTAATAAGAAAAGTTGTAGAAAACGTTATTATGTTAATTCAGAAACAATTGTGCTTTTTAACACTCTTGCGCGGTTTAATTAAAACATTCAAATTATCTGATGAATATTAAGAAAATGCTACATTTTTTATGATAGTGCTTTACACGGAAATTAGTATTTAAAAAAATTGATTATAAAATATTAACAAAAAATTATAAGATTTCAAAGATTAAAAATTACTAAAATTTACTTGTTTTTGTATTATTCGCTTTTTCTTATCAGTTATTGACATTTTTAAACAAAAATCATTATATTTTAAAGGTTCACAGATTGTTAACAACTGTAGATTACTTTAGCGTTTTACAGCCAATAATAGTATTTAAAACACAAATAATTATAGTTCAAGCAAGATTTATTATTTTTGATCAGTTTTAAGTTAGATTCGCGCTAAAAAAAATGAGCGATCTTGAATGAAAATTGAAAAATTGAAATAATTAATAATCGAAGACAACTTCTTAGTTATCGAAGACCACTTCTTAACAATTTTAGAGTATTTTGGCGTTTTAGGTCCACCGAGGATCGGTATTTTTAGTAAACAATTTGAAAGAAGGTTTAACATTATATATAGCGGTGTTCACTATTCACCCAAAATAGCGCAATAGATTTAAAAAAATTAGAAACATTTAAGGTTAAGTTAACGTTTTCACTGGAAATCAGTATTTTGAACAAAAATCATAAGATTTTTCAAATTATCATTCCGAATAATTAAATTCGCAATTGTTTGTTTCGTTAGCGTTGTAGAGAGTGGTAACAAATTTTGAACAATTTTAGTTTATGCTCGAGTTTTTACCGAAAATCCGTATAGATTTAAAATATTTACAATTTTTAAACAATTTTAAGTTATGTCAACATTTTTGACTGAAAATCAATTATGTAAAACTAAAATCGTGCGACTTCACAAATAAAGCTTGGAATTTTGAACGAATTTAGGTTATGTTGGAGTTTTTCGTCCGAACTTGTTATTTTGAACCAAAATGCAACGGTTTTATTGTCTATTTCTTGTATAAAAATATTGTGTATTAATTCTGAGGTTAAGATATCAATTTTCATCATTTATCAAAAATATTGTTGTGGCTTATCTTTTCGGTTTGAAAATTCATCTCTTTTGGTAGAAATTTAATTTTTTTCGTTAAAAAATGCACCTGTTTTAAAGAAAATTAATCTACTTTGGCCGAGGATTCAACTTACTTGTTAAAAATTCGTTTTTTTGTTGTTGCAAATTAAACTCCTCGGTTGAAAATTTATAATTTTTAGTTGATAATTCGTATTTTTTGTATGAAAAATAATTTTTTTAATACATAAATATAAAAGATTTTTGGTTGAATTCAAACTTTTTTTATTTAAAATTAAAATCTTTTTTGGATGTAACTATTTTTTGATATTCAGCGTTTTTGAAATAAATTTAACTGTTGTTTATTTTAAATTAAAATATTTTATAATATGGTTTTAATGGATTTTTACGTTTTGGCACTCGCATAGTCCGAAAATCATCAGATTTTGTCGGTGTCTGTCGATCTGCCTGTATGCCTGTCTATATATATATGATTACCTGAATGTAGTAGCGATGCTAACTTTGTAAGGATTTGTCCAATCAAGTTCTCACCCAAAATGAAGGTTAAGTTCGTTAAGCAGATATTTCCCACTAAAATTAACAAATTTATAGCATTTTCAAAATTTGAAATTTTTTTCTTCAAATTTTAGATATTTTTATCCAAGTTTCTTATAGATGGACAGAAGGTTTGCAAATTATCCAAATAGAATTTTCAATGTCGATCAAAATTAGAAAAGTCATATACTGTTAATTAAACAAAAATTTTAAAAATTGGATCATTTAAAAAATATTCCATTTTTGTCTTTAACAGATGCGTAAGTTTTAAGCGTTACTTTCGTAGATTTAAAGAAGTTTTACAAATTATTATCTTAACGAAGTTGTTCAACTGGAAAATAATTATCGAGCGTGAAGCGCGAGAGTCGTAATGAGAACCTTCTTTAAAAACAAATGAAAAAAGATTTAATTTCCATTTTATGGCTGTAATTCCTAAGAAGTTTAAATCGCAGTTTTCGATTTAAGTTACAATATTTATGATATTTGAAAAAATGTACTTAAAGTGTACGCATTAAACGTATGAAAACTAGCGCGAAAGCGTGCTTAAGCTATTGCGCAAAGCGCTGCGGACCCAGCGAGCAATGAGGATGTGTCCATGCAGTGGGCACATTTTTTAAACAGAATTCATCTTTTTTGGTTGAAAATTAACTACTTCGTTGATAGTTAAAAATATTTTCCTTGCTTTTTACATTACCATCCTAATGAGAAGGTATTAGTTTTTAATTAAAATTTGACTTCGACGGGTTTATTCAAATCTCCACATTTTGATACTCTCTGAGTTGACAAAAAACGATTCTTATGAATGTGTATGTCTGTATGTATATCTATCCGTCTGTAGTAGTAGTAGTAGTAGTAGTGATAGCAGTAGTATACTGGGAATCCCATTTAAGTTGTTCCGAGAATTAATGCCTCGGCAGTGTTCTGGATGAGAGGAGACGCGGGGCCAAAAGGGAGGTTGTGTTCAGTCAAGCGTGACAAACAGCAGGACATCAGGTTGTGTTATGCTTTCAAATCCAATATAAATCGCTCACGCTCCCTGATTCTTTAGTAGTAGTGGTTTGTAGGTGTGATAATTTTGGAAATAATTATTGGATTGAGCTGTGATACACTTTTTACGGACCTAAAATAAAAGGACGAGTTCGTTAACCAGTTACTTTTTACTGATAATTCTATTTTTAAACATCGAAAATGCTTTTCAAAAAAGAAAAAATTCAATTTTCCAGCTAAACTATACAAGATATGGAAAGAACGTTAGGAAAAAAATTCTCAATCTCAAAAAGATGAACAAATTTTAATTTTAAACGTGAAAAATGTTGTTAAAAATAAGAAATTCCAGTTTACAGTCAAACTATGAAAAATCTGAAAAAAATGAGTAGATACAAATTGTTCATCCAAAAAAGCTCTAAAAATTTTTTGTTTTAATCATTTTTGACAAGACTCGTAGTTTTTGTCTTAATCGTGTAGCATAACATTCTTTATAAGTAAAATTTTTGGAATAAATATCACAAATTTTGAAAAAGAAAAGATTTATTCACTAAAGAAAGATTGACATTTTTGTTATTAATTTTTTTATATGATGCGTATTTATTTTTAATCATAAAAAACGTTTAAAAAATTTTTAATTGTGGGAAAATGACACAAGGTACGAACAAAAAATGTATAGAAAAATGTTTTTCACTGAAAAAAATAGACAAATTTCCTATAAATTATGTTGCGATACGAATTGCAATTTTTGGTTTAATCTTATGAAATTACATAATTTTTGTTTGTTTAGAAAATAACATAATATACAATAAAATTTTAATTAACAGAAATGTTTTTTAATCGTGAAAAATAAGATTAAAAATAACCAAATTAAATTTGTGGAAAAAACACTCACTTTTTTAAATCATAAAAACAAGACTGAAACAAGACGTTTCAGTATCAATCTTCTTGTTGCTGTTTGCAATATTCGATGCCAAAATAATGGTAAAAAAGGTTTCACTCCTCCACTTCATTTGGAAGAGCCAATTCAGTCACTTATATTTTTAAAAATCAGTCAAACACACTTAAATAATTAAAAACTCAAAATTATATTGCTGATAATGGGGCAATTTTATGCGAGAAGAATCCAAAAAGTGTTTCATCCTTCCAGCATATGTGAAATTCACCCCACTTCGAACCCTAACATTAAAAAAATGCAGTCGAAATACACTAATTTCAACATTCGAATTCTTTTCGTCGATAGCAGCGGAGGTTAATTCCATAATACTGCCAAAAATGGTTCAGGCCTCCTACTCATGTGGAACCACATTCTTTCAAACGCTAATAATTGGGATAGGCTCCACATTACCTCCTTTGTTATCAGGAAATGTCGTTATTATTAGCAGTAACATTTCGAGTTTATTAATTAGTTTATTTTTTAGGTTTGTTTCAAATATTGGGGGTTAAATTGGCATGTAGGGTTCTCTGTGGATTCCAAACATGCTGAAAGGATGAAATTTTGTTAGGTAGTTTGTAGAGTCGTATATAATGACTATTTGCTATAAAACTGTAGGGCTCGCGCGTTAAAAAAAATTATTTTTCACTTGCGTTTTTTGTAAAGATTGCAAACTTTAGACTAATGCATTAGAATATTACTTTGTCACAAAATTAAAGACAAAGAGAGGGTGGAATTTTCTTGGAGTCTTAAATTTTAAACACTTAAAACCAAATTGTCACCTTACATTATCCATCATAATTCCCCTCACTATCGTCCACCACATTCCTCCACACCCCAACAGTCGGAACGACCTTCAACCGTAACCTAACAAGAAAATTTCCAAGAAAGCCCTAGTAAAAAGAAGTCTTGAAAATAGTCTTCAATTCCCGGCGAATTTACATATTCGATACACTCATTTTTACGCATTATCTTCTCCCTCGCAGGCCTCAATGGCGCCATGGCGCATCAGACATTGTATTTCGAATCCGGCTACACATTCACGAGTAGTTCCTCGCAGACGTTGATGATGCATCATTCTTCATCACAGTAATTTACAAATTTTCTCTGGATCACGGGAAAACGAAGAGCTCCTCTGATTCACTGCGAATCGTTTAAGGGTCGAGAAGTCGGCGAGAAATAGCTGGGGCTAAAGCAGGCAAACGCGACAGGTTTCTCTCTCGAAGAGGAGGTGGAATGAATGAAAAAGAGAAGAACCAGAGGAAAGCTGAACCGGTGGCGGATTGGCGGCCTCGGGCTTGGTTGCGGATTCTCGGCGTGATGCCGGTGATTCGCGGTCGTAGTGCCCAGTAATCGGGTTCTAAACCGCCATATTCTGCCTTCTGCTGTCCTTAGCCTCCTCCACCAGATATTGTCCTTCTCTCCTTTGAAGCAGGACCCGTCGTCGCCGCCGCCGCACGGTTTCATCGTTTGATACAAGCGACGGCTCCAGCCGTGCGCGGTTGGTACCACTACTCGGCAATCTCGCGGTAAACACAGGAATTGCTTGATGCGGTTCGCATTAATATAATTAGTCACCGCGAGCACTCGAGCGAACGAGTGGTCGTCGTCGAGGACCGAAACGATGAGGACGCAGCCGGAGGCACTTTACCTATATGGTGAACATGGTGAACACGAATTAAGCATTATGGGTAGGAGGGATGAGGGCGTGACGACGAACGGGGATCATTTTCATTTCCATCCATACAAACTACCCCGATTTGAAGATGAGTGTGTATGTAAATGTTCGTGAAAACAAGTACACTCAGCCGCCACTGTCTATGTCTTTCTTTGCGCCCTCGAGCGATGCAGCCTTAAACGCGACGGGCCGCGGAAACGATTCCGTCAATTGGCTGTAATGATAAAGGAACGCGGCTTATCCGTCCCTTCTGCCACGGTTACAAAGTAGCGACCGGGGGACGAAAGCCAGCCGAAATACCATCTGCAATTAGCTAACCACCAATTCACGGCCTTTATTCAGAAGAGCAGACTCTGATGATGATGATTCAAGACTACAGATTCTGATCCAGATCTGTGATGTAAAGATACCTTAAATTCGATACACAAACCATCAAGTCATACCATTATTACAGCTCGCCCTCTAAGACCTGATCTTAAAAATGATTACGCGTTTCTCATGCTTTGTGAAAATTAGGATGATGAAGATTTTATGTTGATCTGACAGAGGACGTTGATGCCTCTTTGGTTAACTAGATTTGAATTAGGGCTTTTAAATCTAGGCTCTGATTTTACATCTGATAATTAGTTTCATTTTAGAAGTAGTGGTGACGCCATATGTCATAAATTTGTTGTCAATTTGCAAGGCGTATACTACCCAGGTAATAGTCGGGAACTAAATTAAAACCGGGAATACAAATTCGAATTCGCTCGAAATGTAATATTTTCTATTAACCGTGATGACACGCTAAATAAATTTGAATTTCTGCTGCTTAAAATTGTAATAAATATGATAAAAAGAAAGTATTCAGAAAATATAACATTTAAAAAATTTCATAACAATTAAGAGCAACGTTTAAGCTGTAAATAAGTGGTATTTTGAAATAGATGCAACTATACTTAATAGTTAATTATTATGAAATTCCACTTTGTTTCAAAATACCCTTTCAGTTTGAATCCTTTCATAATTTCTAAAATCATTTTAAATATAACGATTTAAAAACCCGTTTTTCCTCTTATTCCTCTGCGTTTATCCTTTTTTCGAATTCCTCTTTTTCTCCTTTTCTCAAAAAACTTTTCTTTTTTCTTTAAAAAATATACATTTTTAAAAACAATATTTAAATTACGCGGCAAATTCCCCAAAGTTATTAAGTATATGTAAGAAATATAAGAACCAATGTTCTTTTTGCATCCAAAATTTATTGTATGAAAAACATGAATCGGATACAAATTAAAAATGTTAAAATCGGAGATCGAGGTTCAATATTAAATTGAACAGATAAAAAATATATATAGTAATTTGAAAAATGTGTATTTTATGGTAAACTCATTTAATTGAAACGTACAAAGTTAAATAAATAAAAACTGGAATATTCCAATTTGATCAAGTGCAAACATAGTATTTGTTAATTATTTTTAGTATTCCAATTAGGAAACAATTCCTTGATATAATTTTGTATTTCATTGGCATTAGGTATCAATTATTAATTGTGACCATTAGAAAAAAAATTACTTGAATATTGCGTGCATTTTACATTAACTATGTTATAAATGCATGTATTATAATTAAACTCTCAAAAAAAAGATTAGAAATAGTTTTTGTCAACACTCTTTAAAAAAAATAATCGTTAAAACCAAAGTAATTTAAAATGATATCTACAAATTTGGACCATTTACAATGCCACAAATAATTAACCAAAGATATGTTTATCAAAAATAAAAACAAATGTCATGTTAACCAAATCTGCGCATGTAATTAACAGATCGAAGTTCTATTACATTTCCCATATGTATCGAAATTTTTCAGAATAAATAACTGATGAACGACCACCATCATGCGCGGACACGTTTGAAGTAATTGTAATAAAATTTTTATTATTTGCACTCAATGCCATAAATTTCAAAAATATTATTCTGTTTAAATATAATAAGTTATCGTAATAAATAAAAGACACATAAGAAAACCTTATTTTAATTGCGTTTTATTCGATCTTTTAATAAGAAGAGATTTGATTATTAAAATTAGTAGACATCGTGTCAAGGATGATGGTTCTTTGGTTAGTTAGAAGCAAGTAAACAGAGGAATTGTTTCCATTTCGTTGTTACTAAATTAAATACTATTTTTAATATGGTTTTAGAATGCCGCCTAAGAAGGTAGAAGAACCGGAACGGAAGCCGCTAATTGGTCGAGTAGGAACGAACCTAAAAGTTGGAATTGTTGGTATTCCAAATGTCGGAAAATCAACTTTCTTCAACGTACTTACGAAGAGTCAAGCTGCTGCAGAAAACTTTCCTTTCTGCACCATCGATCCTAATGAAAATAAGTATTTAAATAATTACTTTTAGATTATTTTTATTTCTAGTTAAATTATTAAATGCTGTAGATAAGAGGTAAGATCAAGAATTTGCTCAATTTTAATTTATAATAATTTCTTCTGTAGAAGTATTTGAGGAAGATAGAATTTAAACTTAGACCTAAAACATGTCTTGGAAACCTTTTACATATTCTTCTGATCGAAGTGAACTAAACTATTGTTTCATTGTTTTCAAAATATATTATAAGTATTTATATTCATTGAAACTATTAAAATATGTGCCACACGCTATCAAAGTCGAAGAAGCCTATTTCCAAAGAAGATGAAGTTTTTATTGTAAATACCTCGATCATCGCGAAAAGGAGTTTTCTAACCTCTATTAAAGGTTATCCTGAAAAAGTTGCACAATCCTGGCCTCCTCCTCATTCAAAATGGTATCCAACTGCAAATATTTATTACCCCTTCATAGAAGACACAAATCCTATTACTAAGCTTAAAGGGTTAGAAAACCTAATATCTAGTTCTTTCGAAAATGATCATTTGCACCCTCACTTCTCACCACCAAAGAATCCATTTACAACTCGTGATCCCTACTCTGAAAATGAAGCAAAGAATGAATATTTAAAAATGCAGCCCATATGTTTTGCAGTTTTCGGAAAACCTAGTTTACTAATAAGTTAGCAAAAGTTATAGCCACCTCCTGGAATTGTGTTTTGATATCCCCAGAAACTTAAATTAAGGAAGAAATTGATAAAAACTCTGAAAAGAGTCAGTATATTGCGAATATTTTAAAGACCGGTAAAAGTATTGGCCTGGAAGTTATACTAAATTTGATAGAGGAAACAATAAATGAGCGTGATTTGATGCATCGTGGTTATGTTATCGAATGTTTGCCATTGATTTAAGACATTTTCCTTCTGTTAGTTCTTTATATTTTATTGAAGGTAAAGAAGAAAAAAGTTTTAAAGTTTCCCAGAAGTCTTTGGATGATTTAGTTAATTCTACGCAATGAATTCGTGTATGTTACGAGTGTGATATCCCGAGACAAATAGAAGAAATGTTTAGTACCTGGCCTCTTAAACAACAAATAATTATATACGCATTGTGCCCGGATCTTGATCTTCTTCAAAAAAGAAATCAATCTTTTTGGAACCCTCATAGCTAAAATTATGTTGATAAAATTCATGAAACGATCAGTGTTAATGAATATAATAATTTGGATATGGTAGAAGCTTACAAGCAAATTTTAGAAGAAGAATGAATGAAGGAAAATGTTCAAAATCATTTGATCAAACGCATTGTTGATATGAATCCCAACATCATTTTTCAATCCGAAATTTATGAACGTTGTGCCATTCCTGCTACTGATAAAGTCAATCTTAAACATAACCCGCAGAATGTAATACGAGTCGATGGAAGAACCTTCATCAGAAATGATATTTCGGATAGTCAGTTTAAAATTAAGAATTTTGCCTCTACCGACGGTTATAGTTCTAACGAAATTATCAGAATCGATGAGTTTTGAAAGCAACAAAGGAGACATTTATGGAGAAGAATTCACGGTAGATCCTAATCAAAATTTCAAAGGAAAAACAAAAGAAGAAATTTTTAATGAATTATCTTGGAGGGATACAGTTTCTCCCAAATTTCGATGGAGATTATCGAATTGGAAGTTCTACTGTCCAGTTGAACTCGCCAAAGGTTGAAAAGTCGTGGGAGATTTTAAGCATGTGGTTCGTTTTATGAATTGCCTTATTTTTTCGTCGCAATAAGCAGAAGAGTTTTTTTATCGAAAATCGCAAAATTGCAAAATCGCAGTAATTGGTCCTCTATTCTCTGATGAAACTGACTTGAGTAACAAATTAGGGATATATTTAGAAGGGACATTGACATTTAAAGGCTCGAGGATGAATTGATCCAGGAACAAATTCAGGAGAGAATTGCAACTGTGATGCGTCAAAATCTTGACAGCGTAATCAAAGCTGCAACTTAGATTCTTGAAAAAGAACGAGAGCTAAGGGAAAAAAAGGCTTAATGAATTAAGAACTTGGATTTTGAAAGTAAAAGAGATCTTAGATCGTTTAGAAATTTAAAAGAATTCTCGAAATAACTCTGAGGAAATTGAAACCATACGAAAATCTCTTCTGAAATATGATATCCAGTTTCTTGAAGATGATGAAAATCTGGACATGTTTAACAAAGACGAGTTTGTCGTTGAAACTTACGCTCAAGATTATCTAAAAGTTGAGGAGCAACCTATTCCAGAACTAACTGAACATGATCCAGAAGTTATAAAGATGTTAGAAGATAGGCTAAAATTCTTGAAAAACGAACCAATCAATATTTCTCCTGAAGATAAAGTGAAAATGATTATCCGCAATATTGATATCGTAACGGATGGGAGTTGGATTCTTGATAACATGTACTTGGGTCCGATAATTTGGTTAGGAGTTATTGAATCTGGCATAGAAATCTATCATGTGATCATTTTATTTGAAGAGGTACCATACGATGAATTAATTAAAAACTGGCGTCGGATAAATGACTATGAAGAAAATACTGAAGAATATGATATTGCAGATCTTGGTAAACATAGAATAGAAAATATAGAACCTGGGTTAAACTATTTCAATGAAGGGAATAAAGAGAGTACGGATAATTATACTAAAACTTATAAATTAAGGACTGTGTCCGAATATATCAAATCTATTAAAGAATTTGAAAAGAATATGCAAAGTTTTCAAGACAGGTTGAGAGAATTGGGAAAGGAAGCTATCTTATGTAATTTTAAAACTGATGTTTTTGAATCTGTTTCTAAACATTTTTATAAGAAATTCCATTTGGTTGCTAATAAAATAAGTTAAAAGGGATAAGGGAGGAGGAACTTTGGGATCTTGGAGATTGTACGTTAAAGGAACCTGATAATTTAGATGAAGAAGAACAAGTAGAGGATTATGGAATAGGAGAAGAGGATCGAGAATCTGTAAAATTTAAAGAAGTTCCAACAAGCAATCGCCGATTAGGGGACACTAGCATCTACTGTCCAGTAGCTTTATTGCGTCACGGAGTTTTGTGGAAAGGACAAGATAATTTAAGTATCCTTTTCGGAAACGGAATTTATCTGCTCTCAAGCGAAAAGGCTCTTGGTGAATTTGTTCAAAATTTAAATAACTTTCCTCTTCCTTTGGAAGAACCCCTTATCAAAATTTCTCCAATTAGACTTTGTATTGTTGGATCTCCCGACAGTGGCAAAAGCACAATGGCAAGGGTGATTTCTAAAGAATGTGGTTTGGCACATATAGACTTCTTTGAAAAGATTGATTATTTTATGATAGAGTTAGGTATTGAAGTGGTGGGTTGGTAACATGAAGATTCGTTTAATATGAAATATGCGGAGATTTCTGAACATAGTCTAAATAGTTTAGATGATTTAGAGTCAGCTGATGAAAAGATAACTGATGATCAAAAGCTTGATGAACTAAAATCTGATCAACAGAGATTTGTGATTGATAAAGATTTCACACAATCCGTTGTTAGAAGTTATATAAAAAATGGTGGAAATCTGCCTGATTCAATTCTAAAGGAAACCTTGTTTAAGTACTTCAAACCCCCTTTTAACGAACATGGTATCATGTTTGATTCTTTTCCAAATTGCACTGAAGATGTAGAAACAATGGTGACAAAGTATGCAGTTCCAGAAATTATAATAGAACTCCGGTGCAGTTTGGAGTTATCTGAGGAGAGACTACTTCTATACATACTAGATTCCTGGAAAGCCAATCAGAAGCAGAAGAATTAACTCTTAGGAATCAAGCCCATGGTCATCATTGATTTAGAAGCAGACATAGAATTCTCCCTAGAATGTCTAGAGTATGATGCACAGGAAATAAAAAAAAACATCAATTTTTTCTCCGGAGTTTATAACACATCAATCTCAAATCTGGAAACTTGGTAAAAAATTCTTCCGCGATTGGCTCTCTGGATTTTCAGCAAATATTATCAAGATAGATGCAACAAGAAGCAAATGGGGCGTTCGGACTCGCGCAGACAAAGAAGTATGTGCCCGATTTTCAGCTATTCAAAAATATTTTCGTGAAGCTCATTACGATAAGGTCCATCATCTTGAAGACTTGTGGATGTCTCCTTACGAATTCAGAAAACGAGAAAGTATCTACCAAACCTTCTGTCCAGTTTGTATTAATACGAATGGTGTTTTGAAATCATCTTCTATTCCTTTGGATCGCAAAGGTGTCTTTCAGTTTAGAAACCACTTTCACTGGGTTTGTTCAAAACATTTTGATATTTTCGTTAATAATCCGCTTGAAAATCTGAAAAAAGAAATGCCAAGAGATCACCCACAAATTTGGAAAAAGACAGTCGATATTAAACACTCTTGTTGGGCAAGGAAATTAAAATCCGGTGGTTACTTACTGGTGGTTACTTATCCGGTCTCGTTACTTACGTCGAAAGTCTTCTTTATCGAAAAGTGGTAGTTGGAAAACCGGACATAGATCTTCTATTTAAAGATCGTCTATACCTTTTCTGCACAACAGAATGTCGTGATAGATTCATGGCATGAAGTTCAGACTACTCCGACGTTGAAATTCATTTTTATAAGACCTTACCACCAGTGCAAGTAAAAAATCTGCCGAATTTAGGTTTCTTGGAACAAAGTGTAGCATCTTTGATTATCAAAGGAGTGAACTATCTTCGAATTTTGAGGCCTAAGTTCCTCATAATTTAACATGCAATTTGAACGAAGTTGCTATTTACGAAGGTGTCATTAAACGCATGGAAGCATGTTCCAAAATTTTTCAGATTGTTATTCAGAATATGAAAAATAATGTGAATCCTTTCGTTGCTCTTATCAAGGAAAATAGGCTTAAAAAAATTACTAAAACAGAAAGCATGAAAGATGAATGTTCTGAGTCGATTGATTCAAGTAGTATATCCCACCTTTCAAAGCACAGCAGTAGTGTTAAATTTAGAAGAACTTCGCCCAGCCAGTTGTTAACGGATACATGAAGCTTCACTAGTTCTATCAGTTCAAGATGAACTTTTTACGTTTGACAGACGTATTTAGATTAAAAGGGATGATTGTGAACTTGTTTTTGGTCAATTGCTCTAACCAAATAATTTACTTTTTTATTCAAGCACGTCGAGTACCAGTACCGGACCCGAGGTATGACTCCCTGTGTGAGTACTTCAAGCCTGCCAGGTAAGCATTTGTCGAAATTTCAAATATTGCCGAATAGTGGGATGCGAATGCTTTGAGAATACGTTATGGCCACCGCGATAAACCCTAACGAGGGAAACGGTTCGGAATAACTGGCGACATTTCCATACGTCTTCTCCTTTATTCCTGCCAGCGCCGGGGTGAGGCACGTAGCTGAGCACGTGATCTGCAATGCAGATCAGTTTTGCACTCACCTCTGGAATATACTGACACACCAAACAATGACTGGTTCCGTAAATTCTGCTTTACGGTACCCAGTACCTACCTTCGCCCCCGTATAAACTTTTCTCAGTGCTCTCAAGAAGCTCGTGAAAATTTCACTTTGCTCGCAAGATATTTCTACTTGCATTTGGTCCAAGATGTTTCCCGAAACAACCTCAAGCCATCTCAAACTCGATGGCATCTACTTTATTCTAAAAATACAAATTACGCTATTGAAATGCTGTCATACTAAGTAATCTTGGTAGACTTTGCAAATATAGACATTTCTAATAGCAAAAAATTGTTATTTCATGATGAGCTGAATATACTTTTAATTGTTTTTAGTCGAATAATACCTTTCATCTCCAGAAGCGCGTTGAAAATGGAAAAAATTGAATTTAGGCATAAAACATGTGAAAAAATGAATTATTACAGCCAAAAAATTTTTGCATGTGTGTAAAACTATTGGGAAAACTTGCGACGCGCCACCTGGTGAAAAAATCCGAACTAGAATGAATAGTTACGATTTTAAATATGCACTTTAATTTGTGCGTAAAAGTGTTTTAACGATTTTTTTGTGGAATTTAATGTATTTATTGGATACTAAAAACAAGTCTTTATGAAAAACAAAAGGGTTTTAATGGAATTTACTTCTTATACAGTAAAAAACACATTTGTTGACAGCAATATTTTTCTAAAAAAAACAATCTATTATTCGTATTCTTCGAATAATCTAGACAAAATTTGTCGCTTCATACATTAATTAATGTTTATTTAAGCTTGTAATGCATTGAAACTTACAAGAAATAGAAAAAAAATAATTTGTTTTTTTAAAAACATTTTTGACAAAAATATGTTTTTTCATTGTAAAAGGTGGAAATTCTATATAAAACGATTTGTTTTTTATGAAGATTTGTTTTCAGTATTCAATCATTGCGTAGAACTACGATAAACAATCGTAAAAAAACAATTTTTTACCAAAATTAATATACATATCTCAAATTGTACCTACTCTTTCTAGTTAAAGTTTACGGCACCAGGGGGCGAAATGGTTGACCACTATTTCCGATATACCTGAAAAATTCATGAAAGTACCTATTTCATATTAAAAATATATCAAAAATTAAAAATGGACCTAATGTCTAGTGACCTTTAAAATCGTGAAAACTTAGATTTCTTCTTGAATTTGTCCGATCCTCTTTCCTATCTCCCGCAATTTTTCGGGACGACCAGACACAACCACATAAAGAAACTTCTCGTTTACAAAAAAAGGTCTTGTTCAAAAATTAAAAAAAAATAAAGATATAATTTGCCTTTTGTTCCTTGCATAGTTATGTTCTGAGGCTGGAAAAGTATTTAACAAGCAAGGATTAGTATGACTGTACCAATTATTTTATAAACTGCAATAAACTGAGATTAAAATTTCGTATAATTAAAAGTTTGGGTGCAATCAAAGTATTCTTGCATTTTTAAAAGTCACTTATTTTTTATTTGTTTTCTATTTAAATAAAATAGGAATAAAAGAATAGCAAGGGGCATCTGAAAATTAAAAATTACCGTTTTGCACCCAACCGGTCGATTTTATAAGTTGTTAATTTCTTTGTCGCTTAGCATTGTAAAAATATACTTTTTAAATAACACTTATGGTCACCAATAATTAAGCATTTTTCTATTTATGCTTCTGCTTTCAATAAAAACATTTAATGGTTCAGAGTTTTACATGAAGCGAATGGTTATTATTTATTTTTTGATTTATTATTATTATATATTATATTTATTTATTATTCATTATTTGATGCTCAGAAAAGTCTACCTGGAACGAATTAATTTTTAAAAACTCTAAAACCCTGCTATAATATCTATTGTAAAAGATACTTCCAAGTAACAAACTTTATTACCCTTAAATGTTCAATATACTTTTCTAATATTGTTTCATAAATATAAAATTGAATAGTAGGTGCAAAATTAAATGTCTTCATCGGATCCTGATCGTAATTTGGGATGATTGAAAATGCAAATTAGGGAGATCATCCTGGATCAAAGAGTAGAAATTCAGCTTTCTGTCCTTTACATTTGGTATCCCGATCAGCGATCACATTTGCCATGGAGCATTAACCAACTCCTGCCTCGTGGCACGTGACAATGCAGAGAACAGTCTTTGATGAAAACCGACCGACGATGCGTTTACGAGTGTGCTCATCCTCGCACCTTCACCCTCGTCGCGTCGCAACAAAGGCTAATTGATCAATGAGGCTGGCATTAGCATTTAAATACCAATCATTATTGTCATCAAATGCCACTTTTTCCCACTGTAATTCCTGACCTTTGATTTTTGCTTTACATGCGAACAAGAATAAAATACAATATTTGAATGAGATTTCTATTTGGAAACAGTCAAAGGTCAGGAATAATTTGAAAGCCCAACAAGTTCTATTTAGTAACGCTCTTATATAAAATCTGGATTGCAGCAGGACCAGGAAACCTTGAAGAAGCAATCGTGTATTTAAGTTGCTATTTTTATTTCACCAAAATCGTGAAATTTTGACTGCTTAGAATTGGAAATTGATCAATTTTTCAATGATTAATTTGAACTATTTTCAGTTGTAAATGTTAATAGTATTATCAAATTTTAAAAATCTCTTTTTTTTCGCTTCCAATTTAAATTTTTGTATTATTAGATTGAAAGATTTCTCATCTGTATATATTTTTTAATTTTTAAGGTTTCGAATATGAATTAATCCAATTTTGGAAGCTTATAATTCAAATTAGTTTAATTAGAGATGCTTTTTATTTCAAAGCTTCAAATTGTGGGTTTAAATTTGATATTCTACCATTTTGAACGATTTAAAGGAATCACTTAATTTTTAACTTTGAAATTTAAAACTGTATGATGATTTACAATATAACTTACGATAATATTTGGGTAAGTGTAAGCAAAAAGCAGAAAATAACTTCAAGCATGTGAAAGGACAATACTTTAGTAAAATTTAAAAATGCAATAATTCAGAGCACCCTTCTGTAAAGAAAAATACCAGCTAAATTAAATTCTGTATCTCATTTTCGAAACCATATCTATCATAAAAAAATGCAGTAAACGTCTTTAGGAAAAGAAGTTAAAAGAAGGCTAAAAAGTTTTATATTATTTTAATTGTGTTTGCTTAATTTGCCGAAAAGGCCTATCAAATATGTATGGTGGAAAACGGATCTTAGTAGAAAAATTAGTTAGATCACTTTCCCTGTGTAAGGATTTTTTTTCTAAATTTCGCTGGAAAATAAGCTAAACATTCAGTAAACGCGCGAGTAAATAAAGAAAATAATAAAGTAAGCAAAAGTTTATTAGCCCTGATTAAACATATATATTTGATTATTAATTCAAATTTAGGTCAATTTTCACGATTTTAATCTTAAATTAGCACATTTTTAGTAAATTTTTTATTATTCAAACTTCAAACTAAAAATAAAGTTTGAGTTTAAAATGTAACGAGGAAATTGTCTTCAAATTTTTATGCTCGCAGTATTCGAAATTGTACCATTTTAAATGTCAATGATTTGAACGTTGTTTTTAGTTTAAAATTATGAAACCGGATTACATAATTAGAATTTTGTTTAAATCTTAAAACTTAACGTTTTGAAGTCTTAACCTTGCCTCAAAATTTTTTCATCTCAAGAAAAATTATTTCCTTCAACTCGTTAAGGTTCTAAGAAAATGATAAATCTTAGTAAGGAAAATTAAATGGTTAGGGAATTGAATTTAATGAAAGTATAACAAATTATCAATTACTGTTCGCTTTTATTTTGCAGTAAGGTGCCTGCGTTTTTGAATGTGGTGGATATCGCTGGATTAGTAAAAGGAGCTGCTGAAGGTCAGGGTTTGGGAAACGCTTTTCTTTCCCATATTAGTGCCTGCGATGGCATCTTTCATTTGTGCCGTAAGTATTTCTTTATTTTAAATGTAATTTTTGTACTTTATTCAAAATGCACGTTCTAAGGTAATAAATTAAATAACGGTACCATACAATCATATATACTATTGTTTGCAAATAACCATATGGTAATAATAACTTATAATAACTTATACGCTCGACCAGTAAATTTCTTTTACAACGAGCCCCAATACTCTACACTTATTTTATGTTTAAGAATTAATTCATTCTAGAAGTGTTGGCATTTTAACGATAGTTCCTGCAGGTCACTAGGGAAATAAACGCTTTTATGTTGCCGGTAGAAACGCAATTTCGAATTTATTAATTAATCGCATTGGAGGATTGTTTTGTGTTAATTTCTACAACAGAGCTTCTCTGCGTTCACGATTTACATTTCCCTTGATGCAATTTTCGCTCCTCGTAATTATGACTGCAGACCACATTCTATAAACATCAAGCCCTTCCGGCCTCTTTTATTATCCCTAGGTTTTATTAGTTCTCTTCTAGATCTCCAAGTTTTGTTGAGCAATATATAGGATGAATGACCTGCAACTGCATTACGAAATACGAAATATGAAATAGGTAATTCCATTCCAAAATATAATCCTCGTTATTCCTCTTTATGTCTTTGGCAGCGACATCGAAACTAAGGCATTGATGCACATTAGCGACCAGTAAATGTAAGGCACTAATCATAACGAGGCGGCGCCAGTTACTTTTCCATAAGTACGCGTACGGAATATTGGTAATGACAGGGATGTTGCGCATCGTCTCACTTGCCGTTAAATTGCGTATACGAGTTTAGGATGATTATTTGCTGACTCCGTACAACCCGCAAGAGAGTGGGCAGGCACTTGTAACTGTTCCCTGGTATATACTTAAAGACTTATAAATACAATGCTAACCATAAGAATATCTCTTTCGACGCATCCACTTATCGTTTATTATTATTTAAATGATGCCTGTATAACAGATTGTCGGCAATAACAGTGGATCGTCCGTACTCGATAATTTCATTGTAATTCATATACTTCTATGGCAATGGACTGCTGTCTCTTTCCCTTTCAGAGCAACACCTACCAGAGTTAATGCTACGTGAGGAAATTGATTTTTTGCCGATGATGAAGTGTTTACAAGGCCAATTTCTTATTGAAATTAGATCCAACGTTTTTTTCGCTTAAGCCACCGACCTACTGAGGTAAAATGAGAGCAATCGGCCTAGTCAGTTCGTGATGGACGTTTCTTGAATAACCATAGCAGATATTTGAGGGAATGATAAATTATTATTAAAGAGTGATCATACTGTTATTTTTGTTGATTTGGAAATTCATCCAAGATCGCGCTGAAGTCGAAGTGTACGGTGCGTTATTCAGTGACCATTTGTGGATCTAATAACCTATCCGTGTGGCGGCGTTTGGAACTAATAATATTTCAGCAGCTGATACAGTTCGGTAAAAGGTGATCTAAGGCTCCCTTTTCAGCGAGCGTTATAGGCTCATAAAATGGCGGTTTCGAATAAATACTATTTATTTAACGTATAATAAGTAGATATACAGACTAGTTTTAGAAATAATAAAATATATTTTAAAAGAGTTGAATAATTTTAGTGTTTTTAAATTCAAACGTCATAATTAAATTTTATGTATTTTAACGCTGCTGCAGAAGCATTTCCCTTTTAAAAAAGTAACAGTACGAATATAGATTCTATTGAGTCAAAATCCTTGAAAATGGCTAAGAGTCCTATCAATTTTCCATTGTTGAATTCTGAATGTTCATAATTGTAAAAATTGTATAATTTTGAATGTTTACTTCAAGCATATCATTAGTTTATAACAGTCAAAATTGAATAATGGTATGTTGGAGTTCAAATCTAGTGTTTGAAATCCAAAATTGTTATTTGCATTTTCTAGATTTGAAAAATGTTCTTATTTTAAAATGAAAGCATTAATAGTTGACATTTTCGTGATTTAAATCCTTAAAAATTCAAATAGTAAATAAATATCTTTAATGGAATAAATGTCAACTTAGCTAAACTTTATTGAAAATTTTTCAACTGAAATCCTTTATAGTTAACAGTTTTAAATTTCAGACGTTAAAAATTTAATATTTTCTGGTTGATGCTTTATAAGTTGGACAATTTTAAACTAGCAGCATATAATTAGTACTACTTTAAAATTGTGACTAAACTGTAACTAATTATATATTTTCTTAACATTATTGCATCAAAAGATGATATTTTGAAAACTTTCTTTTGCTCTAATGTGTATTTAAATTGTTAAGAATTTTATATGTAATAAATCCATTTTCGACCAAAAATGTTTGTCGTTTAACTCTATACTGCGAACCTTCAATTAATTTTTTGTTTGATGAACATTAAATAAAAAATGTTCAATTTTGATTGCTTCTAACTATTTCTACTTTTGAATTGTACAGTTTTTAATGTTTTAATTTGGATATTATCTAATTTTGCAAAGTTCAGGGTTGTACAATATTGGTCGTTTGAGCTTATAATTGTTTAAATTTAAATGTTTCATTTTCACTTTTAATTGCTTTAAATTGAAAAATGTTCCGAATTAGATTCGTCATTTTGGAGATCTTTTTTTTAAGACATTATATCATAAATTATATAGTTTTGAAGGTCTAAATTTATAAATGTAAGTAATCGGGGAAATTGATCAAAACCCTTAAAATTACAGAGATTTCTTTTTGAGATCTAATTGGTCATCTTGGATCAATTTTAAGACTCAATCGTCGAAATTTGAAGCTTTTCGCATAAAAATCTATTTGCCTGAAGTGAAGATAGCATTAAATTTTCCTTCAGCTTCCGACACACAGCTCGTAAAATGTGAAGAGAGGCTCGCGGCAGAAATGGTGCGTGATTCGCAGCAGTACAGCAGAAAGGGTTTAAGGCAACAGGAAACTAAAAATGCCTCGTTATCCTTCTGCTTTTTCATTTATCGACTTCTCTACACACCGCCAAGTCGATTATTGATACTTTCGATACTTGGCGTGTTTCTCACCTACCGACGTAAGAGGGAATGATTCGACGAAGAGCATCCGGTCCGCTCTGCTGTTTTATGAAGATCGAAGATGGAAAGCGGACCAGAAAGAATCCGGTACTAGATTCCGCATCAGATAACATTCCAAGTAGTTGTGGCGTTTAACGGCATCGCGTCTTGGCAGGTGGTAATTTTTGTAATTAAACCGACCTGTAATTTTCGCACTGAGGGTACCGCTCTCTTAAATAATGGACGAGAACATTTCTTGCGGTCATATCGCAAAGTGCCTCTGCATTTCTCTAAAGAAGAACGGAAAACTAGAATTCAATAGTTTCTTACACTTTCCGTGGCAAGGATGTTCACAATTTATGAAGGAGTTATAATTAACAACCCTACTTACAAGAGTTTATCATTTTTATATTTCTAAAAATGTTTTAAATTCTTTATCATTATAAATTATTTATAGAAACTTCAGAAGTTGAAACTTTATATCTTCCCTTTTTGTAGGCGCTTTTGAAGACGACGATGTAACGCATATCGAAGGAGACGTCAATCCTGTTAGAGACTTGGAGATAATCAGTGAGGAGTTACGATTGAAGGACATTGAGTTCCTGAATGTCCACTTAGAGAAATTGGAGAAGCTTGTAGTACGAGGCAATGACAAGAAACTCAAGCCCGAATACGTGAGTAAATTTAGTATCTATGTTATAATACTTCAATGGTCATAATTTCATTCATGGAGTTCAACAATGATGGAGTCTATATTCTGACACCTGGAACACGAAAAGGGATTTGAAGATTAGTAATAAATCTTCGATTCATCTTTTCTATAACGGGTTATTCGAATAGTTCTCAATTGCCATTTTTTTATTTGTACTTCGTGATCATTCAATATCTTTTGATGGAATTTAATTTATGAATGGGAGCCTAAATAAGTGGAAAGGATTCTAATGGTAGATCGTGGTCCGGTATTTATTAAATGATTTTTGATGATCCTTACATTGCAATCTGATGACAAACCATCTCGTTTGCGATGATATAGTCAATGGTGTCGCGCCATAGGAGGCGTGACTTGGCGAACACCTCGTTGTAAAAGATATCATCGAACCAGACGTAGGTACCAATTGTGTGAACGGTGTCTTGGATGGATGTCCAGCCAATTATCGTGGTTATTTCTGGACGACGTTATACCGCCATAGTGATATTTACTATATTCTCTCCTAAACTCCACATCTTTTCTTCCAATTACTCGGTCAGAAATAATTCAGTGTTTGCGAAATCTGAATATTCAAGAAAAGGTTTACAATTTAAAGAAATTTCAGTAATTTTTTTACGACCACCTATATCTACTTCTGTTGCTTGGAAGAAAACTGACTTACAATCACCCTCAAATTTCCCATTCTTAGTGTAAATTGAAAAAGTTCAAATTGAAAAGTGTGTAACTTGAAAATAATTCAAACTTTTCTAGTTGACAACATTCAAGAAAGAAGACTATAATTTAAAAAAAAATTTGGTAACTAAAATCTAAATTAAAAATCGTTAAGACTAAGAGTAGTCCTATCCCAACTTTGAAAACTTGAAAATAATCAAAATTTCTGATGTCATGGCGGCCACTGACCGGGTAAAAGGGAATTATTTAGATTCGTTTTTACTTTGCAATAAATATCGACTCACTAAACAAAACAAAATGTGTTCGGATTCACCCTCAGTTCTACTAACATACTTACATACTTACTTACTTACTTACTTACTAATTAACAGTTTTACTAACCATTTCTGTTAAAATAAATCGAAGATTATTATATATTTAAGATTTTAAACTTAATGTTTTGTTCAAAAAGGAATGCTCCTTTTATACTATATATTTAAGAACATAAATCTTATAATAAAGTACAATTTGGGGATACTTTAAATGTCACGCAAATAAATTTTTGAAATCGCTTTTTGATCAAAACTGATTTAAAGTCGGAGAATGCCATAAGATCACGTGTTATATATTTTGTCTTTATATATAAAATTAACCCATTCCCAGTCTTTCCCAGTGTTTTCCTCGTTTTTACCCACAAATGAGAACTGAAATAATAAAACGCAAGAAACTTATTGCAATAAGAAACAATCAGAAAATTCTTTTTAAATGAAAAGTCTACTATTATATTTTTTGTTCAGAATTCATCTCATTTGGTCATAATTTTAACTGTGTTGTTAAAGATTCTTTTTTTTATAGAACGCTGGTCCTCTTAAATTCAAAATTCAATTTTTTGAAGAAAAGTCTACTTTTTTTGTTTCAAAGTTCATATTTTTTGTTTAAAAAGTCTACTTTTTGGTTGAAAATTCGACTATTTTGGTGTTAAATCATCTTTTTCGAGTGAAAATTCATTCTTTTGTGGAAGTTAATTTGTTATTTAAAAAGTCTTCAATTATATTTTAAGATTAGAAAAAATATCTTTTTCTTAAAAATTCTGCTATGTGATTGAAAGTGGGATTATTTTTTTTTAAATGTGTTCTTTTTATAGGAAGTTGTACTGTTATAATTTATGCCCGGAATTCATCTTTTTCTATTGAAAGTTAATTCTTTTTCATTAAAAAGTTTATTATTATATTTTTGATCTAGAGTTCGTCCCTTGGAAATTTAACTAGTTTCTTTTTAAAAAAATTTTTTTTGGTTGAAAGTTCTAGTTTTTTTGAACATTCTGTTTGGAGGAAAATTTCATCCTTTTAGATTAAAAATTCATTCAGTTGAAAATTATTTTTTCGTAGTTGAATGCAGTTGTTTTTCGTTAAAAATTTAACCTTTTTTTGTTTAAAAATTCGATCATTTAGTTGAAGATTCATCTTTGTGGGTTGGAAATTCTGTTGTTTGGTTAAAAATTCCACTTTTTACATTCTCATAATTTATGATTGATAAAGTATTAGAATTGTCGGAAATTCGACACCGCCATGTTTCAATGGATCTCCACGTTTCAAACGGTGCAAATCCATCTTCGGCACACTCTTTTTAGATCCCAAAAGAAAGGGCGAGTTCGTTAACTAGTCATTTTCGATAAAAAATTCAAAAAGGGAGCACATTTTGAAAATTTTTGAGACCACTTTTTTCTGAATTGGAAAAGTCTATGTACGGATATTTATAGTATTAGAAAAGGCGAACAATTTATCGTAATGACTTTTTTCGATTAGAAAAATATTCTCAGAGTTGTAGCATTAAAAACATTTTTTTAATCAATCGAAAATCAAAATTTTAAGCCAAAAAACGCACGATATGAAAAAAAGTCAAGAGAAGAAAAACGTTGCTTTTTGATAGCCCTTCAAGATTATCATAACGACTTTTTGGATTTTCTTGAAAAATGGATAATTCAAATTTTGATTGCACAAAAAATTAAGAAAAAATAAAAAATTTAATTTTGGTCAAACTAGGCAGGATACTTTTTGTTTTATTCGTGAAAAGTAACATTGAAAATAAAAAAATAATAATTTTTTAAAAAATGACAGAAGTTACGAAAAAAAAAATTACTTGACAAAAATGGTGTTCCCGAAAAAGAGCTACAAATTTGTTATAAATCCCTTTTCGATAGGAGACGTAATTTGGTTTTAATAATAAAAATGGCATTAAAAATCAAAATAAAAAATTTGTGGAAAACGACAAAAGGTAGGAAAACAAATTGATAGAAAAAGTTATTCGCCCAAAAAAAGAGATAAAAATTTTTAATCATTTATTACATTCTCATCATTTATGATTGAAAAAAAGTATTGGAATGGCCAACTGACGCACACTATGAAAAAAGTCTCAAAAAGAAATTATAGCGTTTGAAAAATCCTACAAAATGTCTTAACAATTTTCCAATAGGATTCGTAATTTTGTTTTTATTTATCGTAAGTAATATGCAGAGAATTGAAAATTCCAATATTGCACCAAGTGTGGATCTCGAAACAGTAAGGGTACGTGGGTTAGCGTTCGCAGATGATAAGATTGTCATGGCAAAATCTATCTAAGATTTGCAAAGAATGTTGAATAAATTGAATGCAAGCATGAAGAGTGGGGCCTCAAAATTAACGTAAATAAAACAAAAACTATGGTCTTCGAAGGAAAGAGTGAGAAAACAATATGCAACATTGTATTGAATGATGAGAGAATTGAATAAGTTGATAAATTCGTATACCTTGGTAGCTTATTTACTAGGGACGGGAAGATAGATGAGGAGTTAGATCGACGCATAAACGAAGGTAACAAGGTTATTGGTAGAGCAGGCCCCCTTATAAGAAGTAAAAATATATCAAATAAAGCTGAAATGGAAATACATGATTCCATATTTGTATCAACTGTACTTTACGGCAGCGAGACATGGACATATCAAGAAATAGATAAGAGTTTTTGCAGATTTTTTGTTGTAAATTCGTCTCTTTTGCTTGAAAGTTAAACTATTAGCTGATAAATGTAATTGTTCAGCTTCCAGAAATCTATGAAATTGTGCCCTTTCCAGATATATATTTTGTTTGATTTATTAAATGTTTCCAAAAATATAGAAAAAATTGACTAAAACAGCATTTAATTTAAATAACTATAACATTTTATTTTTAAAAACGTTTGTTTTTAGTTCGCTGTCTATGTAAAGAACATTTTCCACGACATTATTAAGGTTACTGAGCTTCACAGTAGAGAAAAATAGGTTTTAATCTCTAAAATTAAACGAAATATAATTTTTACCGATTAAAAATCTCATTTTTCTCGAAAACAAAGCAAAATAGGAATAGCAATTCATAGTACAAAATTGTTTCCCTTCCCAAAATCTATAAAAATATACTCTTACCAGATGTAGATATTGTGTATTTTAATAAAAATTCTATAAAAAAGTACCAGATATTTGGTATTGGTACTAAATTTAATAAAAAATAAAGCATTTAAGTTCGTCAAACTAAATGCTATTTTAGTCACTTTAATAAATTTTGCATCCTTTTTTTAAAAGATTTTTGGTTAAAATACACAAGATCTACAACTGGTAAAGGTACATTTTTATAGATTTTCGGAAGAGGAGCAATGTTGAACAATGAATTGCTATTACTATTTTGCGTCGTTTTCGAGAAAAATGAAATTTTTAATTTATAAAAATTAAAAAATCTTTTTTCTCAAAAACGTGTAGTACGATTTTTTTGTTTCTTAGCTCAAAATGATCGAAGGACATATCCGAACCACGTACACAATAAAATCTGGATGTGCAAGTACTTTTGGGTTGAATTTAATCGAGACTACTCGTGATATTTTCCCACGGTGTTCAAAATGTTTAATTATTTTCAAAATTTATATAATAAAGCAATTATTATTGTTACTATGCTATTTTATGAGCTCCCATCAGTATCAGAATGGTAGACTCGGAGAATTTCACTCAACATCTTGGCTCTTACTAAATCCTCGATTTAAAAAATTGAAAGCCCTCTAGTAAAAACAAGCTCGGATCTCTTCCGTCCTACTTATTACCATTATTATTACATCGACGATGTATCAGAACAGGGAGGCCACTACAATAGCCAAGATCGTATCCGACAAATCCAAGTGGGTGATCCGGCCTTTTACAATAACGAGAGGGCTTCGCGCCAGGAAATTGAATGTAATCGGTTTGGAAGACCGGTTATATCTATGTTTTACAATTACGTGTGGGTGTAGACCGCGCCTCGTTGGCAAAATCGATCGAAATGTCGCTCCGTTATGCACTTGGGGCCAATGCAAATAGTACGCGATCACGAGATCCTTGATTTCACCGCAAGGTTCACCAGGAACGGGTCATGTGTTTACCACTTACGATCATCATCATCATCATCATCACCATCATCATATGAACACTGTACGAGCCTCTTAAGTAAATTCATGCTTTTTATGAAGAAAAACTAGCGCTAGTCTAAGATTATTATCAGTTCTGTTTATAGCCGTACTCTTGTAATGCCTTCTACCTTAGATCAAAAATAAATTTTAATACCTATTGTACGTGCACTACTGCTGATAACAGAGAGACCACCTGGTTTCTGAGAATTGCTGAAGAAAGTTCTGACAACAAAAATGGTTTCAATAGACATAAAATCTGTTCCTTAATCCAATATTAAATTGGAAAACCGAATAACAATCTCAGGGTCGTCACTCATGATTCTGAAAACAATTCAGTCAATTTCCGATTCTCAAAAAAAAAATTTCTGTTGATTATTTATTTTTTTGGTTCTTCAAATTTTCCAATTGAAATCTTTAAACTGAACAATTTTTATTTGGAATAATTGTTTTGTTCTTAAAATATTTTTAATAATATTAAGGACATTGGCGCGCTAAATTATCTGAATAAATATATTTAAAAAGATTATCGTAATTAACGAATCTGTTGCGTAACAATCATCAACTTGCAGCGTTTAAAACTTTAGGATTCAAAACTGAACACATTTAGGGTAATTAAAATTATATTTTAAACGCATTCTTTCATAAATTTTTCCTTTCAATATGAAAAAAAAACATTTATTTGGTGATATTGAATTAAAATTATTAAATTTCATACTCTGATCATTAAAAATATTATCCAGCTTATAAAGTACGTTGAAATGTGGTTAAGCAGCTTGTTTTTCATGTTAAAAAAAAATAAAGTTCAAGAAGAAATTGAAATCAGGTATTGATTATAAAAAGCAAAATATATGTTGAAAATAAAATGTTTGTTTTAGAGGAATAGATAATTGATTAACGCTTTCCAGGTCAGGAATATCAAACCTGGCAGCCGTCTAATCGATTGTAATCGAACTTTCTAGGAAGGCTACACAAGTGTCTGCCTCCGATTTCATTCGTTCTGAAATATGTTTTGGGGAAATAAAAAATAAGTTATCCGTGTTTTTTTACGTGTCAAAATTCATATTTGGGGGTGAAATCACCCTTCAAAGTTTTCGAATAATCACTTGAGAAATATAATTTTTAGTGAAATTAATCATTTAAAAGGTAGTGTAAACTGTGTTTAGACTGAAATTAGGTTATTTATATTGCAGTAAAATATTGAGTTTTTAACCATCATTCCCTTAAGCTGTGGTTAACCACCCCCTGTAGCTAAAATATACAAAAATTCCTCATTTTCACCCAAGTTAAATTTTATTTTAGAATGATTAAAGTAGTAGTATAAAAAATACAACACGTTATATCTTTTTACGCTCCATTTCAGATTTAAATAGGGTAGACCACCCTTAATTTAGATTTTCGTTTTCTTGAACAATTGTAACAGTTGCAGTTTAATTATCGTAGTGAAAAGTTACCTTCTTTTTCAATTTCACTTTAATTTGGGTACGTATAAAAATAGGTGTACCTTTTTTTTTAGTATTGTAAAACATACTGACGAATAAATCAAATTGGAGCATTTGGGTATTTAAGAAAAATTTTTAAGTTCTGGAGTCCATTCGCCTCCCTGAATTGTTTATAATTCAGGACCTCTATAGTATTTATAGGATAAATATGAAAGTTATTTTAATTTGAATGGTCAAAAAAAACTTCCGGAAATTAGCTTTTGTCCATTTCCATTGAAGAAATCGTTTCTTTATCCCCTTAACGACCTGTTGAAATTAACGAAATAATAGTCACACGTGCAATGCGCCCGAGGTGCATACCTGTATTTTTTCCGTTTAAACTGGGGGACCGCCGTGATCGAAAATTTCGCGTAAGTGTTCCTTGTCACGAAAAGCAGTCGTTTCGGTACCAAACTGCACGCCAAAAGTAAGTAGAATTCGCGCAAATTCACTAAGAATATTGCTGGTCTTGCAAAATTACTGAAGAAAATTAAGAGTGCGGGTGGGAAAGAACGCAAGCACTTCCTGGAACGAATCAATCAGTAAAGGATTACCACCTTCCGCGGATCGCCTCTTTGCAATTTCCCGCAGCTCTTATTCTTAGCAATTTGCGAAAAAGTTTTTGAGACCCCGCGATTCTATTCTGCCGCTGCAGTACTTAAATCTTTTGCTTCAATTTACTTCTTACTCTTTCACAAGAAGCTAATCGTCTTCAGATGCAGTAGCGTCTCCCCATTAGTATTTATACCGTTCACTGCTTCCTTATTGAATATTTCTGGTTTAGTAAATAATTTCGTTCTTTTTTTATTACAGGAGACTCTTCTCAAAGTCAAAACAATTCTTGTTGACGATAAGAACCATATTCGATTCGCCGACTGGAGTTTAAACGATGTGAGTTTTTAAAAATATGAATGGATACTTTAAATAGATTTAGAGAATACGATTTTTGAGGGATCCTGGGAAGTTAATAGAAATTGATAAACTCGGTAGGTAACTGGGTATATATTTCCGCGAACGTATTGCAATTGAATCTTTTTGTGAAATGGCTAACTGACCGCGGACTTGAGAACTGCTCCAGGCAAAGAGCAGACGTTTCATTTTATTTTTAATTTTTTATCTGGAATGTAGGTAGAGTTATCCCCAGTAACCTTGAACGTCGCCAACATAGGGGACAATTTTTATATTCCTAATTTCCCAAGTATTAACCTATTTCAGATTGAGGTGCTGAATAAATATCTTTTCCTGACGTCAAAGCCAGTAATTTACCTAGTGAATCTATCGGAAAAAGATTACATTCGAAAGAAGAACAAGTGGTGAGTTGTTAAATTAAACTGCAATAAACAAGGAATAATAAAACTTCATAAAAATGATTCTTGCGACAGAATGCAGAATGAAAAATGCACATTGATATGCTCGTGACACGAACTACGTGTGATTATTAATTCAATTATTCAGGTGGAATTGATAGGAATATATTTGAAAAGAATGTCATCTAATTTACCCTTTGGAGTGTTAAACGATTGATGTTTATCAAATACGAATCAACCTGTGATTAGCATGCGATTTTCATTGGATCTAAGTTAATACAGCTCGCAATGACAGTCATTTTCTCTTTGTCCGTATACCATTTTTTTGCATCCGTAAAAAATAATTGAAAACAATGATGCGGCAGTTTGTTGGACAATTTTCATAGATGAGATCGCTTGCAGTTATTTGTCATGCATTCCCATCTAGATCATTGCATTATTTATTTCTATTCCGATATTATTTCTTCCATTTTAATTTTATAATTTTTTTTGTTCCTCAAAGAAATATCTGTTCTAACCATCGATTTTCTTTGAAAGGTTAATCAAGATCAAAGAATGGGTCGACAAAAATGATCCTGGTGCATCTCTCATTCCCTTCAGCGGAGCCTTCGAGAATAAAGTGATTGACATGGACGAGGCTGAGCGAGAAAAATATTACGAGGAAAGTAAAGTCACTAGGTACGAAAAATAAAAAAAAAACCTAAACTAATTTTATGATAAATCTTTGACGATCCCTTTCTAATTATTTAAAATCTTCATCAAATTTGAACTTCATAGAGTCGAGAGAAATTGGTTCCCACAGGTTTTTAACTATGGTAAGAGTAATAGTGGGTTCCAAGTTTCGAGTCCTCCGACGTCTAGACACGTGTACATCCCTCTTTTATAGTTGAGCAACTTTAAAACAGGCGGCTGAGAAACATTATATTTTTTACGCAGGGCTATTCAGATTCTTGCAAAATTGGACAGAAAACTGTACGCCCTTATCGGCTGAGGGTATAATCACAGATACCGACGCGAATCGGCCAGTGGGTCATCCGCATTCAGGAAGTGCGCGTGTACTACACTAAAGCCAGAAAAATATAGACTTTAGGTCAAAACATTTTTCTTCCGCCGGAGGTTATTCTAAATTACTTTCTAAAATTCAAATGCAAAATGCAAGCTAAAACTTCGAAGCCATTTCTGAATAAATTTATATACTGAAATACTACAGGGTGTCTAACTAACCGGGAAACCGGGAGTTTTCTTCACTGGAAAAGAACCCGGAAAATTACCTGGAATTTGGTTCAAAAATCGGGATTTTCTTCTCGGTTATCCTAAATTCAAACAAAACAAGGTTATTAATAAACTACCGCCGTCTAGTACGTGGACAGGGTGGAAACTGCAGACTTTCATTTGTTAGCATTAAAAATTGTTTAATTTTATTAATTCAAAATTTCATAATTTTTGTCTTAAATTGATTAAAAGCTATCTAAATTTTTAATTAAATGAGCCCAGGGCTTTTATTTTCATTTTTTTAAGCAGCTATTACAAACAGAGTTCAAATTCTGATGTTTTCGACTAAAGTTTAAAGAAGATATGATATTATAATGATTTTTTAATGTTCCTAAGCTCATTTTCAAGTTAAATTTTGAGAGACTTGTAGCAACTTATCAGCTTAAATGTACTCTGGGCAAAAAATTATGGTTACATTTACGTAAGCTTTTTTTTCCTTTAAGTGATTTTGAACTTCTTGTACGATGCAAGGAAATTTGTTTACAATTAGTCTAACAAGTTACTGCCACAATACCTTTAAAATGAGCACAAGAATATTAAAGAAGGTCTAATATTTCGGATGTTATTTAAATTTTAAGAAGACATTAAATATTGAACTATGTCTCATTTTATTCCGAATCTAGGCAGCTTTTAATCTTTTTCAGTGTGTCTACACTACCTGCAAAACCTGGAAAACCTGGAATTGTTAAGGAATTTTTGTTGAAAATTAATCTTTTTATATTAGTTAAAAATTCACCTACTTGTTAGAAAATTTTTCTTTTCTAGTTGAAAATTCAGCTATTTTGTTGATTTATGTAATTTGTTTAAAAATCGTCTTTTTTGTGAAGAATTAATCTTCTTTTTTGAAAATTAATTTTTTTGTTAGAAAGTTAAACTCTTTTATTAAAAGTTCATCTTTTTGGTTTAAAATGTATCTATTTCAGTTGAAGATTGATCACTTTAGTTAAAAATGCATCAATTGGGTTGAAAATTTATTTTCTTTGTGGAAAATTATTTTTTTTTTAACTGAAAAATTAACAATTCCACTTTTGGTTCATAGCTGATCTTGTTTAATTCAAAATTCAAATATTTGGTTGTGAATTAATGTATTTGGTTGAAAAGTCTTCTTTATTGGTAGAAATATAAACTCTTGTTAAAAATTCATCATTTTGCATGAATATTTGGCTTTTATAATTGAAAATTTATCGATTACGTTGAATTAGGTATTTTGTTTAAAAATTGTTTTGTTGATGGAGGATTAATCTTCTTTTTTAAAAATTCATATTTTGGTTGCAAATTTAAGTATCCTTTTTAAATTATCATTTCAGATGAAAATTCATCTTTTTGGTATAAAACTGAATTCTTTTATTTGTTTGAAAATTTGTCTTTTTTTTTTTAACATTCAACTATTTTGTTTATTTTTGTATTTAGTTTAAAAATCGTCTTTCTGTTAAATAATTAAACTATCTATTTCAGATAAATCTTTTGCTAGAAATTCATCACGTTGGTCGAGTTTTTTTTGTTTTTAAAATTAGTTTTTTGCCTGAAAATTTAACAATGTCACTTTTATTTTAAAAAGTTAAACTTTTTTCTTAAAAATTCATCTATTATAGTGGCACTTTTTAAAAATCAAAATTCAACTTTTTAAATTAAAAATTCATTTATTTTGTTTAAAAATGGCCTTCTTTGGTAACAAATAAATTTCTTCTTGTTCAAAAAAATTCGCAAAACTACAAATATTTCAAATCGATTGTTTTAAGAAATGCAAAATATTTGAATTGCTACGTACTATGAATAATTAATTATACCTGAAAAAATATGAGATACTTGGAAAAAGCCTGGAATTGTCAGGGAATTTTTTTCCAGGGTTTGAGTAGACACCCTGTATTGTATAAAAAACAATTGAAATACTAAAAAATGGGTGTCCTTATGTTAAGTTGCGGTAGTTCGTTTTTCTTTTTTTTTTCTTTATACAAACATATAATTTTTAACTGTTTCTCTAATCAAGCATTATACATTTTGAGCCGTGAGTAATTTAAAAACAATCTTCCTTTTCTTTTTGAAATATTTCAAGTTTAGGGAGACCCTAGGCCTAGAATTAAGAAACGCCTAGGAATATTTGAAAGTCGTTTCTATTCTCTATTGCAGACTACAATTTGACATTTTGAGAGCAGCTATTAATTTGATCTCAAACAGCAGCCTAAAGCATGGAAATCGAAGCTCGATTGTACCCCATTGACGATAAAAATAATTTTGCATTGGGTGGGAACGCGTGAAAGAGAAAGATAGAAAAGGTTGGGCAAGGGGGTCAACCGGTAATCAGAGGACTGCCGTGATTTTATTTCGAGACCGCAGATCGGCGGATGCACAAAGTGGGTGCCTCGGACTCGAGGAATGATAAAATTGCGGTATTAGGTCGTTCGCTTTATGTGTATTCTCTGAAGTCTCGAAATCCAGTCCAGACTTTGCCGTCGGAGTCGGATGACTCCTTTGGTCCCACCCTGTCATTAGACGATATTTGGTCCGAGACAATCATATTCCACGGTCCATGGTCCACAAGCTGCGCTCGTTTTGTCCGAAAATTTCCAGTTTCCACCATGTTCGAATTCGCGTTTTGTCGCACTCTCCTTTCTTTCTGGCGTGTCTTTAATGGTTCCATTTAGGGTCCTGACCCTCGAGGGACCAGTCGTAAACCGCGTAATGTATACGAAATCTGACCACATTACGGCATGGGCAGTGAGTTCTGATAATTAGGGGGAAAAGGATAAAAGGGACGGAAGTGTGTTTTATATAAATTAGGAATGTTGGATTTAAACCAGCAAAAAATAAATCTAGATTATTCTATTGTGGTCATTTTCAGTCCTCTTTCTATTTTTTATTTCTTAATTTCTTCATGTTTACTCAGAAGTAAAATCAAAGATCAAATCCAATTTAGGGAAAGTTGATCATGTTTTATTTGAAAATTGTGTATTATGAGCTTTCCGTGCACATCTTGAAAACACATTATTAGCTTGTGGTATCTAATAAACGGTTATGCTTAAGTGTGGATGTAACTGTGGTCATCCAAAGATGAAACACATGAACGGTCATATGTGTCGCTATTTATTTATTTGTCCATATTTATTGTAGAAAAATCTTAAGGTTCTAGAAAATGAATCATAAATTTTCAGATATATAATATGAGTTTGTGTATGCGGGTGTGTTTTTTAATTATCGGAGAAGTGTTTATCTATCAAACGATCTTCTGAAAAAATTTGAAAAATTAGTTTTCTTAAAAAAAAGAAATTTTTAAGAAGAAATGTGAAGAGAACCAAGTTCTTTAGAATTACCAGTTAAGATTTCTATAAATAAATCTCTTACGCTTTTTCGTAATTTCCATGAAAGATGTAGATTTTATTATTATTGGCATGTAAAGAAGCTCAATTTAGGAATATATATGTATCCAAATTTATCAAATAGATTATAATCTCGGGTCAAATATACTCAGGGGTTTATTGTAGACATTTTAGTTCTAAACAATTGTGTTCCCTTCTCAATGTTGCCGGTTGTTAGCAGTTTTTAAAAAATTATACACTTTGACTTAAAAAATACAAAAGTATTAATAATATGGAAAAATAGTTCATCATAAAAAAGAATAATTGGTGGAAAATTGCAGTGTATTATTAACAATATTGACATTTTTAAGAAAACCCATCTTTACTGTTTTTATAATTCGATATACCATTAAGAATTCCCTCAATCATTTCAAAAAATAAATATCAAATAGTGTGATCCAAAAATTAAAAAGTTTGAAAAATGCAGTGTTCACATGCAACTTCTTGTTTCTTTTGGAAAAAAAAGAATATTTATAAAATAATGAAATCAACCGAATAAAATCGTGTACTCCCTCGTCGAGGGTAAGGTGAAACTCTAACTATATTCGTTGTCTTCGTGCCTGCAAGCAAAATTTTAGGATATTATTAAACTAATTTTTCATGATGAATTTAATGATGATATAAAAAAAAATTTTAAATAGTCATTTTTTACATCATTTACCATATTGCCTGATAATTTAAACTTTTAGTGCAGTATGTGTAAACTTGTAAATATTTTCTACACGATTTAATTTGCATAATATAACTTTTTTTATTACTTTTATTTTTACTTTAAGATATATAAAAAAAGGATTGAATGAACATGAAAACATTTTGTATAGTATCAATAAATTCGTATACAAAGTATCTAGAACACTAAGTACACAAAAGTCCTAATTATTACAAGTAAAAGTGAAGTGCGTAAAAAAAGTCTCTTAAATTACATAACTATTTCCGTTTGGATAATATTTTTTCAGGGAATTTCTTTTTCTTTAAAATAGAACACGAATTTCAAAGCGCCTACTGCATTTTTCTAACCTTGCTTATTTTTCCACATTAATATCCAAATATATATGTACATCGAAAAATCTAATGATTTAAAAAAGCTTGTCATTGTTTTTTGAGTGATAAAATAATTGTCTATATTTTCTTTCTTATAGTTTCTATTAATAAACATTTTTTTCAGTGCCCTAGATAAAATTATAGTTCAGGGATACAAAGCACTGCAGTTGCAGTACTTCTTTACAGCAGGTCATGACGAAGTGAAAGCTTGGACCATTCAGGTAAATTGATCTTACAAATCTTAAAATAGTTTCGGAAAATTTATAATTTTATCGTGTGGATGAAACAAGATGGGTTCAAATTAAAAGCAATTAGTTTAAAGTCAATCTTTTTAGATCTAATTTTACATAAAGATGCATTTCAATTTGTGCATCAAGATGATTTTACGATTGTTTTGTGGAGATTTAAACAATTTTTGAGCAATAAAGATAAGTATTTATCAAAAAGAAAGCATTTCAAATGGAATTTCCATCAATAAAAAAATTCTTGTCAAAAGTATGTTCTGTTAAAAAAAAATTATTGTTCTATTTATTGGAGATTTTAAGACACTATAAGCTTAAATACATTTTATTTAATGTATATAACAGAGCAAAAAAATTGATTCAAATTATGCAAAGAATACGAATAATAGACGATTGGAACTGAAATACGTATTCCAATCGAACTTTCAGGATATATTTTTTATTAATTATACATATATTTCATGTATAAATTGACAAAAATTTACTTTGAATTCATGTTTTTTTTAAAAGAAAGTTTGTATAAGTTTATAATGAGTTGAAATTTACAATAAATAGTACAAGAATGTTTTTTCTACAAAAACATTTTGATCAAGAAATGTGTTTTCAATAAAGACTTATTTTTATTATGCAATAATTGTTTTAAACACACAGTCTTCCCGCTTTTGCCTTGCTTTCCCTTTTTTACTCTATTTTGAAAAAATTTCTCCTTTTTCGCCTTTTCTATTGAAATATAGGATATTTGACAATGTAATTGTTCCTTTTACATTTATGTAATTATTCTACTCATAACTAGAATATGCCACCGCGAGTAGTGCACAAGCTTTTTTTAAATTTATGAAAGCATCATATGATTAATTTAACTTTTTTAAATTTGACTAATTTCGAAATAAACTATTTACGATTTAAATAAAACTTCAAAGTGACAATATTTTTTTCTTGGATCTATAAAAATTAAATATTTCTGAAACTATATTAAAATACGATTCTTTTTTGCTCACATTGAAGATTCTTTAGTTTAAATGTAAATAATGATTCTAATTATGTCAGGTATATTATAGCAATCATTGTTGAATTATACCAAATTTCAAACAAGATTTACAAGATTTACTAACGAAAAATGAAAGAAATTTCTGCTTTAGAAATTCAAAAAATAATTTCTGTTAAGGAAAAAAGAATAGAAAATGGTAAAAGCAAGAATAAAATATAATCCAATCCACATTCAAATGAAGTTAATGTTTTAAATGTTTTCGATTGAACAGAAAAATTAGTTCTAGAATTAAAACAATGTTCAAAAATCACGAAACCCCATTTTTAACAGTTCGGTAAATTTAAATAAATTTAATTGATATAAAGGTTTATCAAAATTTAAACAAGCCTCTTTCTCGTAAATTTTCTGAAATGAATAACCTTTACATATAAAAATTTTTGAAATTGATACTATTTTTAGTGCTACAAAAATTGCAAATAATTAGCATTTCAAATAGAGAAATTTTATTATGGTTATATTAAACAATTTCTTGACGCTTTAAATTCATAAATTTCTGAATTATCAATTACACATGTAAAATTTTCAAATATAAACAATTTTTAGTTGCAGATTTTTAAACTGTATTGCTATTCACAGGTTAATAATATGCGATTAGCAATATTAATGGAAACATCTATGATCTCTTGATACGTAAAAAATATTGGCATCTATGAAAATATTAAAATTACGAAAGAGTTTTTTCAAAGTAATCATTTCTTAAATTATTTAACCCATTTGCAACATTTTTCGAAATCTTAATATTTAACTTTACAATTTCAAGGCATATTAAGGACACAGAACAATTTCAAAGGATTTTAAGTTATTTTAGGCGCTCAAACTTGAATTGCTTGAACTTTTTAATTTGAAAACGATGCAATTTCTTATAAAAACATTGTTTTTTCTTTTCTAAATGTAAAAATAAATATTAAATATTTTACCTATCCTCCCTCTTTTTTGTGAAAAAATTCCCCTATTTTCCACTTGTTGAGCTTTTCTGCGCTGTGATCGATGCAATCGTAAAAATATTTTTATGTACAAAATAAAATACATCTCCGCAATTCTATCTACTCTTTTTAATTCTGATATTTGGCACCAGATGGCATATTGCAGTCTAACAATTCGTAATTGTACCCAATAATTTAGGTTTACCTGGAAATGTTGTAATGCTTTACTTTTTTTACAGAAAGGAACTAAAGCACCTCAAGCTGCTGGTAAAATTCACACAGACTTTGAGAAAGGCTTCATCATGGCAGAAGTGATGAAATTCGATGACTTCAAAAGTGAAGGCTCAGAATCGGCTGTTAAGGTATTTCACTTTTCATTTATTTAATTTTAAATTAACGCTCTTATTTTATTACAATTACTATATTAACTCATGCGATACCTGAAAGTAGTATTGGAATAATAGTTTAATTCAAGATCTATAAATTTAATTTCATTCAAATAAGAGACCCAAATTACAATTTTCCACATCTTCTCGTACTTTCAGTTGGTAATACATTTTTACAAGATAACTTCAGAAATGAAAGTCCATTTTAGAACCTCCTTAACAAATCTTTCAATTTTCAAAATAATAGTCTACAATCTTTTCTCAATGAAAAAAAAACAGGCTGCCGGAAAGTACAGACAGCAGGGTCGAAATTACGTAGTAGATGATGGCGATATCATCTTTTTCAAATTCAATGCTGGTGCCGGTTTGAAGGATCCGAAGAAAAAGTGATGGCAGGTGTATCTCGTACCACTGCTGATTTACTTGTACATCAACATGATCTTGCTCTCCTGCTGTACTCGATGTCCCGGACTTTTCCGTTCAATCTCGTCTATTAAATCGTCATCGTCATCATCATCATCATCGGAAAAACTCTTCACTTGATTAGTCGACCATTTTATTTTTAAAAGAAAGACGAAAATTTCCGAGTCTAGCACAAATGACTCCTTCGCATCCCAGGCTGTCGTGAGTGTACATAAATAATTGAATATTGATATTACCCGCTTTCCTTTTTATATTTCAGTGCAATGCTTGCTGGCGAAAGTGTATAATTTGAATGAGAGATAGAGAAAGGGAGAGAGAAGGTGGGTGGGTTTCTTTATTGAGAACCCGAAGCATTTCTTTATATTCTTCTGTATTTATTTTACAATGTGTTAAATATAGATTGACTGAAAAAATAAATCTAATTTTAACTTTTTCTTAATCTTTACAATTGAGGTAATTTAGGATGATAAGAATATGTATCTGAATTAAGATTTTCATAACATATATTTTAAACAATATGTTAATACATTAATGAAAAAATTACTTAACTAAAATCGAGTGGTAATAATTTGTTTACGTTTTTTGGGAAGAACTTTTATCTTTAATTTTAAAAATTGCATCTTTTCAAATTTTTATATAATATTGTGAAAGTTATATAATTTTTGTCTCTTTTTTTACAAATTTGCAATAATTTAAGTCTTTTAAAATTTTTAAATGGAGGCAAAAATACATATATAATTTATTGAATAATATTGGACAAAATCAGTCCACGTACGTAAATTAAAATATCACTTCAGTCACTCTCATGTAAATAAATTAAGCCGTGAGTTAACTACTATTGAATTCAGATCATGGATTTTTTTGGAGTAGCTTAGAAGATTACAAATTTTTAAAAATATAATTCAATAATTTGAAGGGCTTTTAAACAATTTACATGACTTTAGGGTATTTTTAAGCACTGCAAGAAATTTTCTAGAGATTTAAAATATTTCAAGGTATATAAAAAAATGCAAAGAATTTGAGATATTTTAGAGTATTTTAAAACATTTCAAGGAATTTTTAATAGATATCAGTCATTTAAAAAGATTCCAAAAGATTTAAAAGATTTGATGATATTTTTAAAAAATCCAAGGAATTTTCAAGAGCTTTACAAAGTTCCTTTAAATACTGTAGGGAATTTTACAAGTTTTAAGGAATTTTCTTATTTTTTTAATAATATAAAGTTCTCTTCAAAGGATTTGCAATATTTTAGAATATTTTAAAGAATTCCAATGCATTTTCAAGAAATGAAAAAAATTTCCAGAGGTTTTCAAGGACTTTTATAATTTTAAAGGATTTTAAAATATCTCAAGGTATTTTAATGGATTTTGCAGGATTTCAGAAAATATCAAATTTCATAGAATTTATTCAAATATTTTTGGCATATTCATTTGAAATTCATCTTTAGTTCGGAATAATTTGTCCTGAATTCTTTTAAATCCTATGGATTTCTCGGGCGTTTTTTAATTTGTTTGAATCCACTTCATTCTACTCAATTCGATAGATTTTTGTGTATTTAAAAAAAATTGCAAGGAATTTTAGAGGAATTAAAAATGATTCAAGGTATATAAAAAATGCAAAGAATTCGAAATATTTTAGAGTATTTTGAAACATTCCAATGAGTTTTTAATAGGAATTTTCAAGAGCTTTAAAAAGGTTCTTTAAATGTTATAGAGAATAAAAAAAATACCAAGGAAGTTGTTATTTTTTAAATAGTTTGAAGAGTTTTCTTCAAAGTATTTGAAATATTTTAGAGTGTTTTAAAGGATTTTAATGCATTTTCAACAAAATATAAAAAAATCAAAAGGTTTCCAAGGATTTTATTGATTATAAGAAATTCCAAAGTGTCTCAACGTATTTTAGTCAATTTTCCAGGATTTCAGAAAATATCAATTTTTCATAGAATTCCAGGGGGAATTCTCTCTTTCTTTATATTCTTTTAAACTCACTTAATTCTACTCAATTCAATGGATTTTTGTATATTTAAAAAAAATTCAATTCATCTTGAAATCCTAAACTCGCCTTCAAATTCCTTTGCATTTTTCTAAAATCATGTAAAATTTACTGGATTTAGTTATGATTATGATATAAATTATGAATAATATGATATAATATGAATAAATTATGAATCTAATTCTTTTAAATTCGAAAGAACATTAGTCAAGGGAAAAGTCAGGGATTTTTAAAAATAAAGCTTTGCGGCCACCCTTGTATACTATGCAATAAATTTAGAAAAATTATAATTTATATTAAAATTAATGAGTATTGAATACACTTTCATTACAGTATTTGTTTCATTCTTGTTTATATAATTTATAGTAATATTAAAAATCCGTTCAATTATACAATACAGCTATTATAATAAAAAATTTCGATTTATTTTGTACATAAGTAATGGGTAACATACGGTAAAATATCAACTTTCTCTAAAAGTGACTCTAATATATGGCACAGTTTAAGTACTTCTATACATATTAAACGAAAGAAATCCTTGGAGTTTGAATTCCAAGAATTTGCAAGAAAAATCTGAAATATTAACAGTAACAAATTTCTCAGAGATTAAAAATGTGCAACACAATTCAGAAATTTATTTTAAATGATTTAAATTGATATTCAATATACTATTTTCTTACTAGGACAAAAACTTTGGCCTCGTTTGAGAAACACGCCTCGCATAAGTAATACATTATTGAAGTATATTTTTAAAATCTCACCAATTTTTGGTGATTTAATAGAAATAAGTATGTGAATTTTAATCTATTCTAAATTATAATTCAATCTCAAATATAAAATTTTGAAAAGTCTAAAATGACATAATACTATTCTCACTTTCTTACTAGATAAAAAATAAATAATTTTATTTTCATTCTTCTCCTAAAAATAGATATCTTCATAAATCTATCCACTTTTCAGTCAGTTTTTTGTGGAATGCAATAGTCGTCAAGCGCGTTATCTTTTCGGCGACGACTGATTTGCAAATTTCTTTATTGCTTTACGAAATTATTCTGTCATTCATTAGAGGATGTTTCGTTTAATAGACGTGATTTCAGCCATAGGTAAAATTCCACTTCCTTCGCCAACACCTTGCCTAGTCGCTTTTTTATCGATTTCTTTAATGGTCTGGCCTCTTGTGTAATATTTTTTGGTTCTGAAAAAGTTAGAGCGATTAATCATTTTTCAGATTATACTTGGAAATTTAAACGATAAAAATATTATGTTTTACTTTTTTACGTAAAGTTATTGTTTATTTTTTGATTAAAAATGTATTTATTAAAAACGAAAGACTAAATTTAAAAATAGCTTAGACATTTAAATTAAATTAAATACCTTGATATAATTTTGAGGTGCTTACTTTGCTAGTACTTAATTAAACTTACTCAGCTTTTTGTAGACTAGTTTTGCACCCTGAAAAAATTCTGGATAAGAATTTTCCAGAACGTCTAGTGTCTTATCCATTTCATCCAAGATTCCAATAACAGCATACCATCTTTTTACGTTAACCTTAGCACGTTCTAACGCCCATTTACTATTTCTTTGACTGAAAAAAAAATTACCTGTCATAACAAAACAAAATATGAATGAAATCTGCAATATAATAAAATCAATAATTGTTTAGGTAATATTGTATAAATAAATGGATTTCATTATGACAAGAATATCATAAGTAATCATCATTATTAAATATTAGATTGCATAAAACTTTCAGTTTAAATAAGAGTCTTTGCAAAATTAAATTTCTATTAAGAGTATAAGATATTATTATATTGCATTAGAGTAGTTTTAATTTTTCTCACGCGGTTTTCAAATTAAAATATAAAATTAATATTAAACTAATAGAAAACGTATATTGACGAAAATTGATATCTTAAATTCAGAATTAAAATATAATATTTTTGTGCAATACCTAGACAATCGAACAGTTACATTTTTATTAAAGCTACCAATTTTAAACGAAAAATAGTGACATAAGGTAATAAACTTTTCTTTATATTATTTTTTAAATAGTGGACTTTTTTCATTTTTTTATGGATTCAAATGTTTATTCATTAAATTCTCATGCAAAATTGTGTAAATATTACATTTTTAACACTTATTTTTAAGACAAAATTCGCTTTTTTCTTGAGCTTTCAACATTTCATTTTTCAATTTTTGAAAAATCAATTCATTCCTTTGAAAAGTACGAACAGAATTCAAAATTGTTTAAAGTTTATAAATCTTGTTTAAGTTATCATGATTTTGGTTTAAAAATGCCAGTTTTTGATCAAAAACGTAAATTAAAACTGTTAAACAATTATAAATATTAATATCTAATGATTTTTTTATAAAAATGTAAATTTATCATGAAAAGCGCTAAAATTTTGAACAAAAGTCATGGAATTTAATTTTAATTATTTTTTTTAAATATACCTATGTCATGTTAAACGCACCCAAATAACGCATCGTTTTTAAAAATTGTAACTATTGTTTTAAATATAAGTTTTTTAATTAGCTATAATTACCGACGAAAAACAGTAACATAACGTTTTATATAGTAAATGTTCTTTTAAACTCAATGATTTTTGTTTAAAATAACCGATTTCATGTGTAAAGCGTTAACATAATCTTAAATTGTTCCAAAACTGTAAATCTTCTTTGAAATCTCTGTTGGAAGTCGGTAACCTAATCTACAATTGTACAAAATAATTTTATCTTCTTTAAGTATAGAGTTTTGTCACTAAAAATACAGATTTCGGTGGAAAATACCAAAATAGCTTAAAATTGTTAAAAAGTTATAAGTCTTCTTTGAAATATCATTTTTTTCAGTCAAAAATACCAATTTCTGACGACAAACAATATCATAAAGCAACAGATTTCAAAGATTCTATATGTTTTTTTTAATTATAATGATTTTTGTATCAAATACCAATTGTTCATACTTGTAAATTCTATTATTTTAAATAAAAATTATTAGATATGAATCTAATTATTTTTATTTAAAAATACCATATTTCAGAAGAAACACCTATGTTATCAAAATTTTTTGAAAAATATTCTTTGAAATCTGATATTTTTTGTTTGAAACAATCAATTTCATGTGAAAAACTTAAATATAACTAAAAAAAAAAGTTAAAACTTGTAAATCTTCTTTAAAGTTTATATTGAAAACCGCTAGTTTTTCCTATAAATTTAACAAAAAATAATTAACTTTTTAAAAATATAATGATTTTTTTTATTGAAAATGATATAAACTACTGGATATAATGAATATATAAACGATGGAAAGTCGTTCAAAGATCCTAAATCGCTTTTCGAATTGTTCGAATTATAATGATTTTTATTTGAAAATATTAATTTTCGATGTACAACGCCAACTTCACCTACAAATTGTTAAAAAATTTCAAAATCTCATAATTTTTGTTTAAAATTGAGCCCCCCGATTGAAAATTTGATTTTTGAAGAATGCATGCTTATAGCAAATTAGATGGCGCATGTTTTTTCCCCTAGCAAAAAAGTTTAATCTATTATAGTTTTCGAGAGAACTATGATAATGATGTTTTTTTCTGAAGACGATTTGTAATTAATTTTTGGTCTCTCGCTCGTCGTCACATCTGCAGTTTTTGGAATTTTCTGATGAAATTTGGAGACAATATTCTCTAAAGTATCTTCAGAGCGATGATATGAGGGAAAAGTGTATATCATTATTTATAACAAAATAAAAAATTGTTTTCTAGGCCATTCCGAAGTGAATTCCTTATAATCTTCGATCGCTTCGTTTATCAAGCGAAGTTTGAGAAAACCTTCTTATAGTTTTCTGAACAACTTCTTCACAGAAAGTTTATATTTGTTCGAACATTTTTCGACCAGTTATCCATTTAAAATTCCTTGCATTATGAATTTCACGAAATATTATATAACTAGCGGCACGATGTGAATATTGTGGTATCAAAAAGCACAATGATCTATTTAATTCTACAAACACTGCAACTATTATGATGCTACAAGAGCTAAAACGACATTTGAAGGTCATCTAATATAACTCCAGGTATTCCTTAGTTTATATTTTTATTCTTTCACTAGCTGTACTGCGAGTGGTTCCGTCCGTCTAATAGACATGGATTGTTACGAATCGCGCGCTCCAAGTTTTACATTCGCAATTATTTACCTATTCAGTTTTTTAAAAAAAGGTTTTCACAGAAAACTTCCTTATAGTTTTCTGACCAACTTCTCCACAGAAAGTTTATATTTGCTCAAACTTCACTTGATAAACGAAGCGATCGAAGATTATAAGGAATTACATTTAGAATGGCCTAGAAAACAATTTTTTATTTTGTTATAAACAATGATATACACTTTTCGCTTATATCATCGCTCTATGGATACTTTGGAGAGTATTGTGTATAAATTTCATCAAAAAATTCCAAAAACTGTAGATGTGACGACGAGCGAGAGACCAAAAATTAATTACAAATCGTCTTCAGAAAAACATCATTGTCATGGTTATCTAGAAAACTATAATAGATTAAACTTTTTTGCTGAAGGAAAAATGATTTGAAATCTAATTTCCTATGAGAATACATTCTTCAAAAATAAAATTTTCTAATTTCGATTTTTAGTTGCCGGGGGCCAATCCTCGAAGCTCTATGATTTTGGATTAAAATCATTTTTTGAAAATAATAATTTACAGCAAAAAGCAGTGACCTAAAACATGTATAAAATTTTTAATAATTTATTAGATCATTTAATATTTTCAATTTAACCCTGCAAGACTATTAAAAAAGCACAAATGTTTCTTCATTCGCACAAGTTTTCTTATAATTTTTCTTATTAAAAGGAATGACTTGTAGATTTAATTTTAAAAAGTCAAATTTAAGATAGAAAACTTTAAGTAATAAAAAGTCAATCAGGGTTTAAGAAGAATGATTTCGAGATTTACGAGATATTTCGTTAGACCACTTTTTTAGATATAGCATTCCTCACTTAATGCCTTTCTTCTGGTTTTGTTTTATCAGTTTCCTACATCCGTTGACTTTCTATATGTTTGTCATCATACGCTGATATAAATAAATGAATATTTATTCAGACAGTCAACGGATTTTTGAGTTTTGGAAGCGAACAACGAGCCGGAAGTAGTGCATTAATGAGGAACACTGTAAATTAATTTTCCTGCAGCAAGGAGAGCCTTTTTAATATTCCTGCATTAAATGATTAATGATCATCTATGTAAAATCACAGATGTAATAATATTGCATGAAAAATTGATTTAAAATCGTAATCGATTTATTCAGTGAAGAGGTTCTTATTAACGCTTTATACAATAGGAGTGTGAAGAACTAGTTCTATTAATAATTTAAGCTAGTTTTTTTTCTAAGGTTAGATAATCTAATGATCGAAACAAGAATGTTAATAAGATAAAACTTCAGTTGAATTGATTGGCAGGTATAATTTCCTCAAAGTGAATTGCGCAATGGATAATTTTCGGAATGTATAGGTATGTGTACTGCCTAATTACGCAATTCCCTGGAGACACTTTCTGCACTCGTTCACATACTTAGGTCCAAGAATGGATCGTTGATCTTGATTTCTCGTTATGGTTAACCTTTGACATAACGAGTCATGCAGTGAGTCCCATAGAATGTTAGTCATATAACATGTATATTCTCACGATGAACTTTTTACTAAATTTGTAATTTTTTTTTAATTATCCATCTATATTATTTATTACTCGAATAACTATACTATTCTGAGGAACAGTTTTTACCATTTCCAAAATTTTTTACAGAAAATCTAAATCTGTTGTTAATTCCTAGTTTCAGTAGGATGATTATCCTAATCGTATTCAATTAATTGAGTCGAATGAATTGCAGAGGAATAACATTTTTCTCTTAAATTCCTTAACCCATGAAACCTACGTAGTCGGATTGACCCAAAAAACGTTAAGTACCTGTTCGTAGAATAAAATTAAATTGAAAGTATCTATCACTATATAAGTAATCGAATACAGAAACTTGTCCTAAATCTCGGACTCGGGTCATTAACTCCAGTATCTAACGATATTGGTTTTATAAATAAGCAAATAAATCTCACGTGCAACGTGTATCTTGTCCACAAAAGTGGGATATTGATCCACTGTAGATCATTGATGAATCTCCATTTCTAAATCTGCAAATTGAATACAAATTATATTTCTTTGTAGGCTAATATAAAACCATCAAATAGTGTTCAGTTTCGATGATTATTTAAAATACAGTAAAATAATCAATTAAAAAAAGCAATTTTTACGAAAATAGGCTTGAGAAACCCTTACATATTTTAATAGAATCTGTCAAAATGTTGCGTGATGTATTTCCTTAAAAATAAATCAGCACGGATGTATTCAAAAGTTAAGTAATCCATTAAAAACGGAAAATAAAATAATTATTTTTTGCAAAATTGGCTTGAGAGAACCTAAATATATTATTTTTAATTCTGCCAAAATTTAGAAGACATTTAAAAACAAAATTGATGACTTCTAGGGGATCTTTTTTAGAGAGAAAAATATATAATTAGATAAATATAAAAATTTACCTCTCCAAAGTCCTGGGATCCAAAGGATCTCTAACCAAAGAAATAAAAGTCGGTGCTTGCCTATCAAAGGCTGAAAAATTCAGGAATCGAACGTCCCCATCAAAAGTTAGAGGAATCGCCTCTTGTCTGATGATACTTGTTATTTCTTCGACTAGAAGTTCCTGTAAAATTTCGATTGTAATATAAGTAAATATTTAATACATTTTATATAACATTTTATTCATCAGGAATAAAAAAATTTATATTGAAATTGTTTGCAAACGGTTTTTCATACTGGAATTTTTCTGAAAATTCAGGGAAAGGTCTCACAGGAATTCGAAATTCTGTAGCAATCCTGTTTGAGGATGGTTTCCAAAAAATAGACCATTTTGTACAATGAGATTTTCGAAAACAAAATTTTGAACATAAACAAATTTTTAATTTAAAAATATATGCATAACATATAACAATATTTGAAAATATTGGAAATATGACTGTTTCACGATTTTTTTTATTTTGACTTCAATGATTCAAAAAATACTCACATTTTATAGTAAGATAAATTAATATAGAACGCCATTTTTAACTATAGTAAAATCTTCGTAAGTATACACTTAACAATTTCAGTCCGCATTATGAATAATTTTAATAATTATTTTCAAGTTTTATCCTAAAATAGCAGTGCAGCCTGGTCAGTCAAAAAACTTGTGGGAGAGACTTCGACCTGATTTTAAAAAACCTCGACTCTGAAGTATTGAACTCTATTCTTGATTCTTATCCTTTTAACTCAATATAAGTGATATATGTCCATATAAAATTTGTAAAGGCGGATGTTAATATTATTTAGCTACATTTAATTTTTATTTATTTTTAGTAAATTTTTATTTTTTCAAGGATAAGTGGGAAATGACGGGGGCTTAAAGCGGTAATCTTTTGTTGACCTAGCAAAAATTTGGTTAAAAAAACAAAACCTCGGTTTGGGTTTATTTGAAAAAGTTGTATTCGTTCCTTGAAAGGGTCACTGAAAAAAAATGTCTTACAAATTGTATGACTTCTGTAGTAATCCTGGAGTCGTCTCAGATTGTAATTTGTAATGACAAATACTATAGTTTATATTACAACTGGCAATTGCTCTGACCTTTATAATATTGATTCTTCAATCAGAAATACAATGAATAGCACTAAGGCTGTGCAACATTCACGAGAGGCTTTAGTATCCATCGTGATCGATAAATCACAATATTTTTTTCAGGGATCATCAACAAAATGTCAAGCCGGACACGACGAGGACGAGACCTTTCTAGTTTCAATAGTCACTATAAAACCTTTCTAATACAAATGTCTTCCAAATGTGAACTACATTTCTCCCAATCTATTTTAATTGGCATTCAGAAATATCTTTTTCATTAAGCCCTGAATCTAATTCAAATTTTAAATTTAGTTCGCTTCCTTTTAATGCAAATAAAAATTTTTAATTCAAGTAAAAATCCCAGAGGATTATCAAACTGAATATACTTTCAGACAGTTCTAATCTATTCTTTTGTTTGACTGATTAGAAAATTAAGAATATTTATTTGGTTGAGTAAATTTTAATTATAATTTCTTAATGCATTCACCACTTAATAAAGTCATGAATCATAAATAAATGTAAATTCCATTCGGTACACCTTCAAACTAAAACTCGAAAACTTATCTTTTAAGTGCGAATTTTTTATGTATGAGTTACAGCATTTGCAGGTCTCCTATAAAATCTTGAAGTATTATTGCCACATTGGCAACTGGATTTCTCCGTAAAAGTACAGAGCACTAACTACTTGACCGGATTTTCTGAACGTTTATACATTCGTGGCTAATTAACTTTATTTTCCCTCGCCACTTGGTCTGCCTTTTTTCCTTTCATTATCACATTACTTCCTATTTTCATCATTTTCTTTAATTTTTTTATTTCTTTTCACACTGTTTGACACTTTATTTGAAAGGTGGCACTATTTTGCTACTACTTTTAGAAAAAAATCAACGGACAACATCCAGGAAAATTGCCCTAAATGGCTGAGTAGGGTTTAGAAATCATTCAAAAATAACGTTAGAGAATTGATGGTGCGGGAGGGGGGTCTAATCTTACGTTTCTTATGAATTAATAAAGTAGTTTAACTTTCAACCAAGTAGTTGAATTTCAACAAACCTTGTAACAGTTAATATTTTAACCCAGAAAAGAGTTTAATTTTTAATAAATAACAGTGCAATTGAACCAAAAAGGGTAATATTTAATACAAAAAATTGGTTTTCTACCAAAAAAGATGAATTTTTTATAAAATACATAAATTGTCAACCAAGTAGTTGAATTTTCAACAAAGTACATGAGTCAAAATTCCTGAAGTAAGCCAATCGAAATCGACCGGTCGATTTTCATAAATATTTTAAGATATTTTGGAAGCTTTATAGGTTAAAATTAATTTACTTTAATAATTTAAAAAAAAATTAATTTAACAAAAAGTTATAAACAAATGAACATTTTCAAGACTTTTTTTTAAATCGCGATATTTCAGCGAATAATTGAAGATTCTCAACGAAAATTGGTTTGCATGTTTCAAAATAATAGAAGAACATAATAAAATATGATTTACGTCAAAAAATTGTTATTTGTTATGAATAATTAATTTTGCAAGAAATAAATTCTAATTTAACAAACTTCTCCTCGTCGCAGGAGAATCTTTTTTAAAAAATTATATTCTTTAAACTTAAAGTTATAAACATTTTAATATGCAGAACAGCGGCAGAGGCGAACGCGCAACGCCGCACAGTGGGGAAAAGGTACAGTTTTTGGTTCAAAATACAATTCCGGTTGAACCTGTGGACCGATTAGGATGTTTTTGTTTTAAAAGCTGATAAAATTTTAAAGAAAGTTTTCGAGCCTGATTTTTAATTTCGTTTTTTAATATTGTTATAAATAAATAAATATGACGAGAAAAATGGCAGTTTTTTCTATTCGGCGTTCCCGTTTCTCGTCAATAATAGGAAAATGGTTTTAGTCGCCAAAGTTCTATAGATTTTCATTAGATAAAGATATTCCATCATGATACAATAAAAAAAAGAAAATTTTATAAACAAATTATTTGTTGAAAATGTATTTTCTATAATTTTCAATAATTTAACGATTTTTTAAGTTAAAAATTTAAATTAAAAATAAAAATTTCTCTTAAGACTATTCTTGTTAATGTTATACACAAATTCAATAATCAAATGCATTATTCAGGCATTTGTCATTAGAAAAATTCGTTTTTTTTCTGTATCAATTTTTAAAATTAGGAACCTTATAATAATTTCAGAAAATTCATAATTTGTTGATGAATTTTATGATTTTAACAAACAAATGTAATAAACAAATAAATTATTCGAGCTCTTATCGACGGAAAAACTCCTTTTATTTATTGTCAGACCTTTTAATTGGGAACTTTACAAAAATTTCAGTATCATTCATAATTAGATGATTAATTTTAGGTTTTTTTTGGACAACTTTAATTAGAAAATGCATTTTTTTCAATTTGTCGACGTTAAAACTCGTTTTTTTTTCAAAGACAGTCATTTTAATTTCAGAAAAAAGTTCTTTTTTTCATGCAGTTTCATTCATTAAAAGGACTGACATTGAAAAAAACGAGTTTTTCCATCTACAAATGCCCAAATAATGAATTTGTTTATTAAATATGTTTTAAACAAAAAATTATCAAATAGTGATGGACGTTGCTAAAATTATCATGAACTTCACAATTAAAAGGACTGGCATTGAAAAAAGCGAATTTTTCCATCGATAAGTTCTCGAATAATACATTTGTTTGTTAAATTTGATTAAAAGAATCATAAAATTCAGCAAGAAAATATGAATTTTCTAAAACTATCATGAGGTTCCTAATTTTAAAAAATTGACGTCGAAAAAAAACGAATTTTTCTGACGACAAATGCCTTAATAATGCATTTGTTTATAATATTAACAAGAATAGTCTTAAGAGAAATTTTTTCATTCAAACATTGTTTCAATACAAATTTCTTTCAATTGTATCATCATAGAATATCTTTATATAATGTAAATCTATAAAACCACGGCGATTATAACAATTTTCCTATTATTGACGAGCACCGGGAACGCCAAATAGAAAAAACTGCCATTTTTTTCTTCATATTTATTTATTTATAAAAAAATGAAAAACTAAATTAAAAATCAGGCTCGACAACTATCTTTGAAATTGTATCAGCTTTTAAAACAAAAACATTCTGATCGGTTCACAGGTTCAACGTGAATCGTATTTTGAACCAAAAACTGTACCTTTTCCCCACTGTGCGGCGTTGCGCGTTCGCCTCTGCCGCTGTTCTGCATATTAAAATCTTTATAACTTTTTCCCTATGACAGAAGACACTATTTTTATGGCGCAGTTATCTAGGTAATAGTTTAAAGAATATAATTTTTTAAAAAAGATTCTCCTGCGACGAGGAGAAGTTTGTTAAATTAGCATTTGTTTCTTACAAAATAAATTATTTATAACAAATAACAATTTTTTGACGTCAATCATATTTTATTATGCTCTTCTATTATTTTGAAACATGCAAACCAATTTTCGTTGAGATTCATAAATTATTCGCTGAAATATCGCGATTTAAAAAAAAGTCTTGAAAATGTTTATTTTTTATAACTTTTTGAAAAATTGAAATTTTAAAAAACTATTTTAGGGTATTAATTTTAACCTATAAAGCTTCCGAAATATCCTAAAAGACTTATGAAAATCGACCGGTCGATTTTTAGTGGCTCACTTCAGGAATTTTGACTCACATATAACCAATTAGTTTGATTTTTTAAAACTAAAATAGAATAATTTTTAACAAAAAATGGAGTAGTTAAACTTTTATTTTAGAGAATTTTAGAGAATTAATTTTCAATATAGAAACGAATTTTCAATAGAACAGTTGAATCTGGTACGAAAATGTTGCATTTTAAAGTCGAAAAGACGAATTTTTTTACAATACAGTTGAATTTTCAACCCAAGAATATGAATTTTTAACAAAAAACTTAATTTTCAATCAATCAGTTGAGCTTCAATGAAATATTAAAAATTTTAGTTAAAAAATGATTTTTTAATGAAAAAAAAACAACGAATTTTCAACTGGAATTATGAATTTACAACGACAAAACAGTGAACCTTGAAAAAAGTAGTTCAACTTTCAACCAAGTAGTAAAATTTTAAACCATAAAAGATGAAATTACAGCAATAAATGCAATAGTTGATATTTCAACAAAAAAACATTTAAAATAAAAATAAGAAACAGTTAAATTTAACCAACACATAACAAGTTTTCGACAAAATACTTGAATTCCTAACTAAATAAAAATAAATTTTCAACCGAACGGTTACATTTTTAACGAAATACATTCATTTTAACTATACAGTTAAGTTTTCTAACAAATTGTCGAATGTTCAAGCTTGAAATACGAATTTTCTACAAAACAGCTGAGTTATCAACAAAAACGTTTATTTTCAACCAAAGGAGATTAATTTTTAATTAGATAATTACATTTTAAACAGAAAAATGTGACATTTCTACAGAAAGAGATGAATTTTCAACAAAATACTTCTAAGAAAATTTGATACTCAAGAAAGATAGAAAAATTTCAATCAATTTATTGAATTTTCAACCAAATAGTTCAATTTTCTACCAATCTGTTGAATTGTCGAGCCGAAAATACGAATTTTCTACAAAATAGTTAAATTTTAGAGAAACTAGTTTCTTTTCAACCAAAACAGATTATTTTTTAACTAGACAGTTGCATTTTTAGCCGAAAAATATGAAATTTCTACAGAAAGAGATGAATTTTCAAACAAAATATAAATTTTCTGCAAAATATTAAAGTTTTTAAGCAAAAAATTTGTTGGTCAAGAAGAAAAGAAAAATTTCAATTGAATTGTTGAATTTTTAAGTCAAAAAGACAAATTTTTAACCAAATAATTCAGTTTTGGACCAAATAAAAAAATGAATAAAAGAAGATGAATTCCCAACCAAAAATTTAATAATAGAATTTTCAACCGATGATATCGCATTAAAAAATAAGAAAAATGGAGAGAACAATGTGACGCTTGCGATAAAAAATATGTAATATTTTTTATAATTTATAGTGAAACTTTTTGCTTTCGGTCTATACCCTTCTAAATTCGGACTATAAATAATCTTTTTACACTATTTTTAAAAAATTTGTGACCTTATATTTACTCTATGCATGATCTTCGAAGTAAGTCCGAGACATGAGCAATTTTGGAAATACTTGCAGTAAATTGAAAAATTGAAATATTGAGATAAGAAGTCGTTCTTTTTTTCTATTATAGAATTCGAGTTCAGAGCATTTCTCCAAGTTCAAATGAGATATTTTTAGTCTAAAATATGTGATTCATGTAAAATAGTTTAATAATGAGAATCTATTTCTGGTTTCGGTATGCAAAAAAACGCTTAATCCCTGCCTTTTAAAATAATTCAGAAAGAAGCTTCTTGAGATTCTTGGGAGGTCGTATGGAGTGTGAAGAATGCTGCTCGGATCCAATGAATGTACATAGAAGGAGTTGTGTAATTTACTGATTTTTCTCACTAAGCGCATACGATTCTTCACTTTGCGATGGATCTCTTTTTGCAAGAATCCTTCTATCTTTACTCTTCATCTTCCTCATTAGATCTTAGTCAATTTCAAGTGTTGTTTCAAAATAAAATAATGTCAACGCCAAATGCGATTTGTTTAACAATCTGTTTTATGATTAACGAGCTTCGAAAGAATTTCACAACTCAATGATGCTGAGCAAAACGATGAATGGTTGCGATCGTTATCTATAATTCGATTGGAATTCAAATAATGGGGTCTGCCTGTTTTGCAATTTCCTCCGAAAGTTTCAAACCTCGCAACTTTTTTTTTCTTTTCAGTTGAACCTAAATTATACTTTACAGTTTTATAATTTGGGCTACTCTTTAGCGATTTGTTAAAAACAAAAAAGGATCCCATTTCTGAAACATTCTGACTTCTCAGAGACAGTTTGCATTTACCTGCTGCAAATTGGTGAGAATCCCATCGTCTCCTGGGGGCAAACGTATATGCTTGAATGCATTGTATCCCTGAAGGCGTTGCAAAATGAGAACTAGTAACTCAGCTCCTGCGCCCGGTATTCGTGTCACCATCACTACATGGTCATTCATTTCCGGCAAAATCCCTCGCCCACCTAATTCTGCGAGTGATGGTGTAACATGTCTTTGTATCTGTAATGAAAATTTATAATAATTTATTCATAACTATAGTAATATAATATAAATGGAGTTAATATTATATCATAAACTATAGTTCACAGAAAAGTTTTAAAAACATTGCCGAATTTAATAATACTGATTGTTTCCTGAAAAAAATCTCAGAAATAAAGATAACGAAACAATGCTTGGGGTCGTTCCCCCGTTATAAAGTGAAATGTTTTCATCGATTTCATTTAATCAGCCTGAAATAAACACAAAACATATTAACATAATATCTTAACAGACTTCACGACTAAAAATTGTAATTTTGTCGAAAAACTGTTAGCTTCTGAACACGAAAATATGAATTTTCAACTGAAAAAGATGATTTTTCAACCATATTGTTACATTTTCAACAAACAAAATAATTAATTTTAGACCAAACTGTTAAATTGTCAAAAAAGCCGAATTTTCCACACTAAAAAAATTGAATTTTCTGCTCAAAAATACGAATATTTAAGAAAGTAGTTCAACTTCCAATCAAGATGTTAAATTTTCAATCAAAAAAATGAATTATTAATGAAAAATTCAATAGTTGATTTAGCAAAAAAAAAAACGTATTTCACAAAATAGTTCAATCTGAAACCAGTGGAATAAATTTCTAACAAAGAAGTTTAAATTTCAATCAAGTAGTTAAACTTTCCATAAAAAATCTACATTTTCAGTGAAATTGTTAATAATAAAATTTTCAACTAAAAACAATCAATTTTCAGTCAAGAAAATCATATTTTTCAAGTAAGAGAAATCTAATTTAAAATAGGTAAAGAGTGTGAAATCTAAGATATAAAATGAAATGAGTAATTTTTATTTTTTCAAGCATTTAAAAAAATTGCTATTTACGTTTATATTTTCCATGCTTGATTTAACAGTCAGCGTTACCCACTTCCATACGCTCATACAGACAAAAACGTCCCCCCCCCCCTTACTGAAAATGTGACATAATATTTTAACAGTCCCTTTTATTATTTCAGATCGTTGACGTCTCGCATTAATTAAATAAAATTCGTGTTGTTTCTGAAATGAACAATTGTAATGAAATGCATTTTAGAAAGGAAACTAGCAATAGGTTTTATTTAGCGCTTATTACATGAAATCGACTCGTCAATTAGGATGCACAAGTATAATGAAAATCTTTAACTGGGAGGTCCTCAGAAAGATGAGCTCTTGTTAGCTCTAGTGGTTTAATTCAGTATACACTATACACATTGCAAACTCATAATTGCTAAGTATACACATGCTGGGAAATTTCTCTTAGATTCCACATGAGCATTATAAGGAGCTGCGCAAATGAATGCGAATATTGTAAAGGAAAAGCGCTTTCACCGAGGTGAACGCATTTCCTTCCGATGCAGAACAGGAACCCTTTTTGCAGTCTAAAAATTCACTTTAGCCTAATGATTTTTACCACTTTATATTCTTAATACAAATATAAAAAATGGAAAATATTTGAAGATGAAATTCCAAAAATTTCAAGTATTTCTAAAAATGGTATTCATTATATTCAACAAATTATGATTTTCGACGCTTGAAGTCGCAGAATTTCTCAGTGATAAAATATGTTGTGTCTTAAAGGGAATTAGGCAAAACGTATTTTTACGATTTGCATAAAAAATTTCTACGAAGTTATGCGTTTTTTCATTTTCTCCTTTTTCTTTCAGGAACAACTTTTGTCTTAATTATGATCGTCTTCTTTCTTATTCCGCCGGAGATTTTGATAAGGTCATACAATCAAATTTTCTACTTTTCCTCGCAAACAGTAGCAGATACGAAAAAACATTAAGATAAAAGTTTAAAAAAGTGCTATGAAAAATCCCTCTCTTTATTTTCCAATATTTAGCATCGTTTAAGAGAAAAATTTAAAAAATTACATTTTTAGGGGGAAAAATCCCTCGGCCTCAAAAATGGTTTGCCCACATAAAGCTGATATGACGTCTTTCTTCGATTAGCAGAAACTTTTCAACGATATTTGGAAAAATAAAAAAGATTGGGTCTTCCAAAAAATCTTTTTTATTTATTTTTTTTCAAATTTGGAAACAGGAAAAATATTTTCTGGAAATCCCCATCTTTTGTATTCTTTTAAATATTTTTGAACAAATTCTTCTGGCTACAAAAATGATTTAGTCCACATAAAAGTCACAAGATATCATCCATGTGAAAATAGAAATTAAACCAAAAATTGCCCAAAAATATAGGTGTGAGTTTTTTGAGAATATGTACTTTTAATATTTTCGCTATTAGAATCAGAAAAAGAACGATACATATCTTAATTGGGCCAAAAGTTATAGAGGTTTAAACAGAAAATGTCGGTTTGTTTGAAAAATAAAGGAGAAAAATCAAATACTATGCATAACTTTGTACCATTTTTTTCTTGGCAAATCGGACAAATTAAAAAATAATATATTTCATCCCTGAGAGACCAAACGACTTCAAATGTAGAATCCAGCTGATTTTTAATAGATTTGAGAATATTTATAGTATAATGTTACTATTTTTGTTGTTGGAATTTTGACGATTTTGAGAAATCTTACATCTGAAAAGAGTTTAGAAGCTTCAATTTCTTCTTGAATTAAACTCAACTTGAAAAATTCAGTGTTCTAAGCTTGGCTAAAAGGGTACCAATTTGCATTGAAAAAAAATAATCAAAAGAATTGTCAAAATGACTCAAAATTTGTATTTCGGGATGTCTAGTTTAGAGATGTTTCCAGAACAAATTCGAACTCTTTCGTTTACCAATACTTATAATAAAGTATACCTACTTAATATGTGGTACTTCATTTATATTTTGAAACCTTTAAGATAACTTGTTGCGAGGAAAATTAAGTTAAAATATTTTAATTTTCGAAAAACTAAGTTTCAAATTATCCTTTTTTTAAATTGTCTTTTTCTCAATTTTGAGCGACTTTTTCTGATACATATTTTGAAGCTAGTCTTGAATGGAAAAGTTCACTTTTAACTTGTTTAAAAACAACAAATTGTGATTGTTAAATTTAGTACCGACCTGAATTTTATTAGATAACATCTCATAGGATTGATTTGCATCATCTCCGATGATATTTGCTGTGTCCTTCGATTCCTTTTCAAAAAGGTCCTCATCATCAGCCCCCGATCGCGCGCTGAAGACAATGAAGGCTACTGTCAAGCAGCCTATCAACCCGGTGAGAACTCCTCGACATGGACGCATCGTGAGTTCGTCATTCGCCAATTAGTTTATTATGTTTATTATAATTTTTTAGCACGCAAAATTTCAATTATTTATCCTAATTTCTTGTCTTTTTTCATTAATCGCATCCAAGTAACTTTAGGTCTGCAAGACACTGAACCTTCAACGATTTTGATTATCGGCGTTCACGGCGTGGTTGAAACTGAAGAGAATGTCAGTGGGTCAGAGGCTTCGGACTGCTCATGCTGGTTCCCCAACATCATCTGCACATGGTATCCCCCACCTATTCCCGCACCTGAGTAATAGAAGATTTGTCTTTTAAGAAAGAAAAAAAATCTAATTTTTGATACGTGGAATTAAAGAAATGATTAAATTACATTTAATAAAAACTGTAAAAGGCGATAAAAAAAAGGTTCAATGTCATTAAAGCCAAGATTAATGAACAATAGTTCGTAAATACAGACTTGAATAATAAAAGTGCTAAACAATGCTACATTCGGAACAGTTTTTTCTGTGATAAATACAATAACAAATCAGTACTTATTTTTCTCACATGCAAACAAATAATAAGTAGAAAAAAATTATAGTTTATCAGTAAAGATTTTCATAACATCAGTTCTTCCCTGAAGCACGGTATTGAAAATTAAAGTATGAATTAAATTTAATGAGGATTCAGGTATTAAAAATTATTCAAAATGGGATCAAAATTTTAAAGAATATATAATAAAAGGAAAAAAGTATAATTATGAAAAATATGAATAGAATTATTATCCATCGTATATTGTGCTTCTTAAAGTTATATCTTGTGTATTTTGATAAAATTATTATACTGTTCATCAAAATTTTAATCATTTTCAGAAATAATTATAATAGAGAAAACTACATTTTTAAAGTGAAATTAATTACGAATTTTATAAGGATTAATGAAAACCCAACACCTCTCTTGAATGGTGAATAAATTTATAATGCTGGTTTATGTTGCGGGTATGATATTTGCAAAAAATAAATGTTATGGGGAAAATATTGAAAGAAACTAACTAGAAATAAAATAAGTAAAGAATGGTGTACGAGAGATGCAAAGGTGAAAGTGTATTTTCTTGACTTGTCTGCAATGTAGTTAGCTGAACTGGACTGGAGAGTGTTGTGAAAGTACCTCTACGCTCCTCCATTATTCACGAATTATGTTACTCATGCTCTTAACAACAATACTCATCTCCTTAAAGGTTTGCTGCGCATAGTTCATTTATGATGCAATATATATCGTTAAATTTTTAATAATATGCAAAATACGTATTGTTTTGTTCTTCGAGTTAATTTTAATTTTAAATTGATCTAAAAATACATTACCTCTTTGTTTTTAAAATATCCTCTTGCCAATAAAATATTATTATTATTATATGTATATCACAATTTTCATATCAACTTTTTCAATAGAAGCGTTTTAAAATGAACATTTAAAAAAATACTTTCTCAAAATCTTATGATTTTAAATTTAAACTTATATTCTTTTCTGTTTTAATGACTCCAACTTGAACTTTCTTTAAGAAGGAAATTTAAAAAAATATAAATTTAAAAAAATCAAATTGTGTAACAAAATTGCACAAGACTTAAAAAGTATTATGTTTCCAAAAAGGCAAATTCTAAACATGCGTACAGTCCGTACGTTCATTTAACAAATTTTTTGTTTGATAAATGAAAATTCATATTTCTTGACGTATATACACTACCTTCCAAAAATCAGTTTTAAAAAAACGTAAATACTCAATAACGTCACTTTTTTAAACATAATTGCGCAAAAGAAGTTAAAATGAGAGAAGTATGTTTCTAAAAAGAACAGCGTAATCGGCACAATTTTATTGCACAAATTGACTTTGTTTAAGTCTATGTTTATTTTAAAATTCCTTTCCAAAATTTACTAAGCAGACGCATTGCCGTTCTCTAAAATTCGTTTCTTTGTCTCGTTCTCAAAATTTCGCTTCAAGTTCGAACATTATCCATTTATAAGCTTTATCACAAATACTGTAAAGATTGCATGTTACATCTACTACTAAGAAGTCGCATTATTTTGTTTACTTTTTTGTTTTAACTTAATTTTCTTTTCCTCGATCCGGCTAACAGTCGGCCGGATCTGGAATTTACTGTTCATAACGTGGATATTTTTAAAAAATTTGTTTTATGGATAAGAAAAATATTGAAATAACTTCGTAGCATAGCATAATAAATACATTTGCACTTAATAAAAATAAAGATTTAGCTTAAGGTTCAACAGAATTTTTGATTAGGTTATGAGTCATAGAATGTTTTAAATTGAAAACACGGGTTATCAAAAAATGGTCAACATTTTTATTAAGTGTTATATTTTTCACTATAATATAGATATTTATCTTTGAATTTCTGATTATGTAAGACTATCTCGACCACTTTATTTTTTCTTCTCGATTTATCTTGGCCGTGTGCCCGAGCCTTGTAGAGAAGAGATTTTTTTCTAAAAAATTGAAATTCATATTTTTTACCAAAATGACACAAGAGGCAAAAAAAATCGACGGAATACAATCGTTTCTCTAAAAAAGTTCTAGTAAAATTTCTGATAACACTTTCTTCTCTCTCGCGTTATTTTCGAAATTTTGCAAAAATGCATATTATATGCTTTGAAATTTTCGTTTCTCAACAATAAAATTTTATGGTGTCATAAAAACAACGAAGAACTTAACAGTTGCTTTCACAGTCAATTTATGCATCAAATTTTTTTCTTTGTAGTCAGTATTTTTGAAATACTCAATGCTCTCTATTTTTTCAAAGACTCAGGCATAATGCAGAATATCATGTGACAAATAAAATCTAGAAATAAATCCAGAGAAAAAAATAGTATTTTTAAGTGAATTGTCTTTCAATATTTTAATTTTAAAAACCCGCCATTTTGTTAATTTTGGACTTTTTTGACATTTTTCAACGAGTTCTGAGACTTGAGCCTGGACTGTCTGCCCGATTCGAAATGAATTCAGTTATTGACTTTCTCATTGTAAGCCATTTCAACTGAAAAAATTGTATAAACATTACATGTCTGTTGTTACTTACAAATATTATAACAAAAAATTTAATCGGGCTTCAATCGGGCTCTTGGAAAAAAAATTTTATCTACTAAATCATGTGTGCAACAAAAAAATGTTTCAGCATCTTAAAATTTGTATAATTAGCAACAAGTATCATGCAATAATTAAAAAATTAGGCATTTTATCTTGGAGAAAAATAGTTTTTTTTTTAAAACAAAATCATGTGTCTGAGCATCCATAATTTTAGGCAAAAAAATTTGGAATTTTTTTTCTATGTTTTACGGATCTTGTGTAAAAATGGCTAATTTTTCAAGATCCGTAAAAAATATTAACAAATTTTTCAATATGAACAATATAAAAATAAAATAAAATAAAAAAATAAACGCAAAAATGTTCATTTTTTATTTTTAGGTACAAATTAACAACATTGAATTTTCATAATTTGTTAAAACGTAATATGGAAAAAAATTCGATGCACAACAAATGTTTTTAAATGATAAATTTTTAAATTTTCTCTTGACTTGCTCATTGGGAAGAAGTTAAAAAATGTGTAATGCAAAAAAAAAACTTATCAGTGCTATTATCAATAAATCTAATCCTTTTATGTTTCTTTTGCAGCCCATCCTAGTAACAATTGTAGCGAAAATAGGTCAATTTTTAATTTTTATCCAGTCCATAACATAAAAAGTATTTTTGAAAATTATCTGTTTTTCCTATAAAGTAGCAAATTTTTGAATTCGTTATGAAGGTAATTATTTGGAACTATGCACATTTTTATTTATGTAATAATGTTAATTTTAAACGTGTAGTAGTGAATATGAAGCAAAAAAAATAGTCCAAAAAATCCCCTGTTGAAGAAGCTGTAAATTTTAAATTCTTCATGAAAGTAACTATTAACTGAAGCAAGTAAGTAACTTAATTTACCTATTAGATAGTTTTAACTTTAAATTTATTTTTAAAAAAACAATACACATTTCTTTCTCTTTTAAATATAATTTCTTTAACAGAATACTTTTACTGTAAATTATCAATTTTAATATTAAGTTATTCAACTGAAATGTTTAACAAAGTTCAGGTTATAAAATTTGAAGTTAAGACGATTGGTAGCATAAATTACATTTTTTAAATGGAATAAAGTGAATTTGAAGGGCGTCGAAATATAACTTTATTCGGCTTCAATTAAAGGGCTTAAAAAAGAACATTTAAAAACAGATACCTTAAAGCGTGATGATTTTAAGTTTATTTGCTCTAAATTTTAACACCTTAAAAATGAAACATTTTTAAACTAGCGCTTTCAGTTCGAGAGTGATCATCCGTTTCTATAAACCTCACAAAAAATACTAAGGCATTTATTAGTTAGTATTTGTAATTATTATATTATACAAATAAAAATTATCATGCTTTTTTATTGTAGCCTTAATGATTATTATTTTTTGTTCACTTTATCGTCATTTCCTTTTATTGCGTCACTCACTTGTATTTGAATTTGAAATAGTTCCCCATTTCGACGCAAGCAAACCGGCCGGCTGGCTGCGCCGACGCAGTCACGAGTAGCGCAGTTGGTCCACGTGTTGGTTCGGGATCTTTCTATACACGGATGTACACTAATGCACGAATCGAATTTTATTTGTAAACAAGTAGTAGTTTCCATACATCTTCGGAAGATGGACGCGTGTGATCAAAGGAAAAACGACTGGGATGATTTAGAAGTGACCCGAACGGAATTGAAAGACTTAACAGAATGCCTTAAAAAGGATGAATTCCGCAAGTTATTAATTGAATACGCCGAGGAAGTGAACGACCCGGAAAATAAGAAACGCTATCAAGAGGAGATCACGCAGTTAGAGAAGGAACGGGGCGTCGACGTTACGTTCGTTAACCCCGAACCAGGTTACGTCATAAAAACAAGCGTGGACGGCGAAAAAAAATGTTTTATAAATATTAGCCAAAGCAATATCGTCAGGAAACCCAGCAGTCAACCATCCCATGATGAAGGACACCGAGGATTACAATGGTCGATTCCCTATTCCCTCACACCACCCAGAGACGACCTCGATAAAAAAAATGTCCGCTGCGTGGTTTTCGACGTTGTTTTCCATCCTGACACATTATATCTTGCATCGAAAAATCCAAGATTCAGGGACATTGTTAATAATACAGCCATGGACGGCGTGGAAAATAATTTTAAGGTGAGTGAACGGCTACAACATGTCCGACACATAGATGCATCGGTGGGTGTCCTAACCTCAAAATGAGTTACGTTTTGTTTGGCTTTGTGAAAATTGTTAAACACATCTGAAATTAATCTGGTATTTTTTCGAGATTTGCACGTAAGTATGGATCGTTTTAAAAGAGTAAATTCCAAGAAAATACAGAGATGGAGGGTGGCTATCGTTCTTATGAAACTAAATAGAAACAAGTTTGGAGCATCCTCCTAATTTTCGAATATTCTAGAAATTAAAAATCTGCGCTACAGTAACATAATTAAAATTACATCCCGGTTAAGATGCATTCTTAACGATGATAAATTAATCATATTTAATGTACTTTTTATAAAAATCTACAATTTGTGAAAACGTATTTCAAAATCTGATAAAATAAAAATTTGTATGTATAAATAATGTTACACCGTATTGTGACATTTGTGTTTGAAAATTACCACGTAGAAAATAGTAAAAAATGACAGAAAGGTACTAATTATCTCCGTGGTAATTTCACCAAGAGTATTTAAAAAATTGCTTCACTGTGGTAAATTCATTTCATTCCAGCCCTCTCCCCCTTAGTAAAGTCACAACGCTCCAAGTGGTAAAATTACCAAATTTGGTAATATTCTGGAATCGTTAGAAGTTAACAGTAACTTTGTAGAACTACAGCGGTAGTCCGAGTAAGGCTTCGTGAACCGTTTACAAAAACGAAAATAATTTTCAACCATATTTTTTCGAGTGCAGAGTACATTGCAAAAAAAAGTGCCGATGCATGTCTCCTTAAAATTAATCATAAATTAATCAGAAGAATGATTCCATTTCCATATTTAAAATTAATTTTTTACAGCACTTTCTGTAACAGAAAGAAACGGGTTCGCTTGTAAAAGTGCTTTTGTAAAACTTAACAAATAAACTATAAGTGTTGGTTTGCTCTCAATCAAAACTTGTTTTGTGCTGTATTGATTATTTTCTGTAGTGTAACAGCTGCTTTCATGAATATTATAGTCTTGTTTTTATTTGTAATTGTTCCAATTTTTAAACAATTATTTAAATGTATATACGAAAACAGATTTTGAAAAGTAAATGTTAAAGTAACAATGCTTTTCTGTCTGGTAATTGGCTTTTTCATACATAAAATTGAAATTCACAGAATATCTCCATTAGGGTCGCCCAAAAAAAATAAAATATTTTTGATGTTTCGCCCCCTCTAATTTTTTTGACTTGATGTACAAATATTTGTGCCTTTTTTATTATAAAAAGAGTATTTAACTGGTTTTCCAAGTTCTTTAAGTGCTACCAAAGTGATTAATATTTTTTTAAATGACAAATAGATAACGGAAAAACATAAATGCAATAATTGTTACAGTGGAATGATGGTAGTCATCAAGAAAAACAATTTTACCTAAATTTTATTTAGAATACTACTCTTAAAATTTAAGAAATGCCCCCGATAGGTTTACGTAAGGTTGTAACTACTTTTAAATAAGTTCCAACCAGAGTTGGATGAGTTACTTTTTTTGAGCAACTATTTACAGTTTTGTTACTTATGGAAAACAGTTAACTACTTACCATTACGTTACTTGTAACTGTAACTAGTAACAGTTACCATATAAAACAACTTCAAGTTACCTAAAAAGTTACCTTTTGCACTTTCCTTTTACTATTATTATTACACCAGTAAGCCGTTTCCATTTCGGGGTAGGCGTGACTCACTCGGTAGGGGGGGGAGTAGTGTGAGGAGGGGGTTATACAATTTTTAGATTGATCTGGAATTCTCGCGTTATTTATTTAAATAACACGTTCACTCCGCAACACTGC
>JAAAKG020135914.1:0-13375 GCA_010014905.2 Druon quercuslanigerum | reverse complement strand
ATTTCGAAGAAATTAAAAGCCATAAAGTTTTTTGCGTTAAAAGTTTAAACAAGATTATATAGAATATTAACATAAAAAATTATTAAATTTTAAATTGACTGAAATTAAATTGCTTGAATTTCGAAAAGTATAATTGATAATTCTAAATTGCTATTTTTCGAAAAATAAAATTTATTTAAAGCAGCATACATTTTTAAGGGTTTATTCGCAAAGTATTATTAGTATTAAAGTGTTAAAGTATTAGTATACCTTTTTTATTTTGTAATATTTTTCATTCAGAATTACTTTTTATTTTTAAGTTTTTTTAGAGTTATTCAACTTTCAAGATTCACATTTGAAAATTTTTCATTTTGAACAGTAAAACTTAAAAAACATTTATTTTTTGATTTTATAAAAATTTTCTCAATCAGTTTTTAAGTTAAATCATAAACTTTTTAATTTAATAGAAATGTAGATTTCTATAAACTTAGAAGCTTTTAATTTGAAATATTCAATTTAGTTTTCAATTTGAACTCTAATTTCCTAAAGTACTAAAATTGCCTAAAGTAGAAATTTTAGTTCGAAGGTATTGAATCTTGGAAGCTTCTCTTTCAAAATTTTTTTAATTTAAAATTTGCAAATTTTGAACGCTTTTTTCATTTATTTGTTCTACTCTAAACTAAACAAAAAAAAATAATTAAAATTTTTTTTTTCTTTCTTATTTTCGTAAAAGCAGGTCTAGTTAAGACATTTAAATGAACAAGTACTAGCGGCTTCAGTCAGTAATCAATTCGATTTCACTTTTTAACAGGCAACGGCAAAAAAGTTTTTTGGCACAATAAACACTTTTTAAATTATTAAACTATTCGAACTTAGAAAAACTGTTACCTTTGATGATCTGAGTTTATGAAATTTTCAAGCAGCTGCTGTAAATGAATTTTTTTAAATTAAATGTAACAGTTTGGGCGGATGACCTAGTTTGGGCGATGGCTTAGATTTAATAGCTGAATCCATAAAAATCTCGAAGGTAATGACACTAAAAATAGTTTAAGCAAACTCTATAATGGATTAAATTTATTTTTTTGATATAGGTTTGATAGTCCTTTAAAGATCCTACTTAGTCCCCCTTAGGTTCCTTTTTAACAAACTTAAAAAACAGCAAATCAACTTTTAAATTGTTGAAATGCGGATTCTACTTCAAAATTTTCATTTACATGGGCCCAAAGCTGCTTCAAGGGCATCTTCTTTTACTATAAGTTAATAATCGTTCCGTCGATAACTTTACGAATTTTGTCTGGAAGCTAGCGTCACGCAGTGAAAATCTCAGACAGTAACGCTACGATGCAAGTGAGAGCAATCAATCAGTGTCCTTGAGATTACGAAACGAGATGTTTGTTGACTTTTTGTACTCGCTGCTTAAAAATTCAACGACTACAACGGAATTTTTACAATCTAGTTGCTAATTTAAAATATTGACTTCTTTTTTTACATTAATTTAATTAGTTAATATATTCATTCATATTTATTTGCGAATTCTCAATTTTATACTTGATCTTCGCGCGCAACATACTACTTGAGCTATTAGGGATGCGCTTAAAGTTGACGTGGAATCCTATTTTTTAAGCATTTCAAGAAGAAACGAAGAGACACTCAGTGGGTTCTTTAAGGGTACTTTGTGGAGGTACTTATCAATAACGATACCCCGCGACTGCAGAAAATATAGCATGGCGTCGTTCGCCTAAATTGGGATATTTTATTCGCCCAAATTGGGTCAGAAGAAAAGTCAATTCGCCCAAATAGGTACATCAGAATTGTATGCAATATTATTTATTATTCTGTAAAAATTGTTTGTTCATATCGATGAACAGCCAAAATATTGATAAAAAATGTTCTAACTATGTGTTATTAAATACTTTTCTCGATTCACAAGATTTAAAATACGGCAACACAAATCCCTAAATTCGCCCAAACTGTAACATTTACCTTAGTTGGTTGCCCTTTTTACGCTTATTCAGAGACGAAAGTTTCGCTCCACCCAAAAGTTCCATGAGCGTATAGCTAGCATTCCGCTCACTGGTTAACTGCCGACTTTGTGACGATCTATGCCAACTAAGAGGAGACATTTTTCGGAAGCTTTCTAAACTTTTTGGCTGATTTTGGATTGGACACTTTCGACTAACGATTTTTCAAAACAAATTGAAAATTGCTTTTGGAATTACCTCGTATAAAATATTACCACTATAAACCGGCATGTGGTTTAGTGGCTAGCATGCTCGCATGAAAACTCTAGTACTAGCAGGATAAGAGTTCAAGTCTCAGTGCATCTGTAGACTGTCTTTACATGAAGTAGGATTTTTGCGAAATTTCTAACAATTGTAAAGTTAGGTATAATTCGTTTTCGGTCGAATTTAAGTTTTATGCACCATACACAGCTTTTACTGCGATTATCCTTGTGTGCTACAAATAATTAAAATTGTATGTGAATACTAGTGCATATATTTGAAAGACGGGCGCAGACGCTTCCTTGTAAATAAGTAAAGTTTATCGGGGAGAGGGGATTAATTTTTGTGAATTTTGCGAAAAATTTGTAAATACAATATTGTGTGATGTTATGTATTAACTAAAATGTTTATAATTAAATAAAAAGTTACTTATATCAGCAGTTGACTATCTTATAATTTTATATTTAGAAGTCAAGTTTATCTTGGAAACTTTCACTACATTTATTGGAAGTTTATTTCCGAAACGTTATGTAACGCTATAATCCAGAATTATGTATTCTTAAAACGCAACTAGTATCGCTTTTTGCAGCTGGATATTACAAAACTAGTTTGTTTAAACTTAAGGACAAATAAACAAAAACAGTAATTTGTTAAATGTATATTCTCTTTTGTTAAAGCTTCTTCGGATTTAACAAGCACATTCTTACTATATCACGTTCCTAGTGCTTCGCACTCGAGTTTGTCCCTGAAATTGTAGTTTTAATATGTTGATTGAAAAATGCGCATTTTAAACAAAACTTTAGTTAATTAACATTTTATTGCCACTTCTGTCGTTTTTTCATAAACTGAATTTTCTCATTTCCAATGTTATTTTTACGTTGTAAACGTTGCACACACGAAAAACACAGCGTCCTTAATGTTTTTTAACTTCTCAATCATATCCCTACCCTCAGTGACAGAGACTCTCTCAATTGAATATTGTATCGCATCGTGTTCCATATCGCAGTTGTGTTGCCATATTGCTTTATCTCTTAATTATTCACTAGAAAAGTATCTCAAAGCTTTTAGGGTGGAGAGTCTAGTTACTACAGCAGTCCCACAAAACTTCGATTAAAGACGATGGAAGAGAAGGGGGGGGGGGGATAAGTTTCAAACGAAACTTATAGATGGTTGGTGTTTTATGCTGAGAAGGTTACCAACCTTCTGCAGCGTTATGCTAGATGGCAGTTTATATTGTCTTATTGTCCCATTCCCCCACCTTCTTGAGGTATGAAACTTAAATTTTATTTATAAATATATAACTTTTTTTTTGAACACATTTATATATTTTTATTTATATATTGGCATATATTTGTATAGGCTGTCAAAATTTAAATTCTTGATTTTTCAAGAAAATTTTTTCTAGTCTTAACTTTTTTTTCATATAGTGCGTTATTTTGCTTTAAATGTTCATTTTCTTTTTTTTTTTTTTTTTGAATTTTGTAAACGCTATAACTCTAGTAATTTTTTGCTTTATGAAAAAAGTCATCAGAATAAATTGTTCGACTTTTTAAATACTATGAATAATCTGCAGAGAATTTTTAAATTTTAAAAAGAGTGTTCTCAAAAATATTCAAACTGTGCCCTCTTTTTGAATTTCTATCAAAACTGACTGTCTAACAAACTTTTTTTTTTAAAGCTAACTTGTTAAAAACAGCGGGTGCTTCTAGTTCAGAAGCACTTGCATCAAAATGCTCTCTCTATCTCAAACTTCATATCAACCACAGTCAAAACAAATCAGGTCTTCCTATTCCCACGTTGCTCAACAAGTTCAAGTGCCAACGAAAGATCGAGCTATCGTAATCGACGCTATAGAGGGTGTCTCTGTACATGAGTATACAATTTCTATTGGCGAACTGACTGACCCTGCAAACATATCAAACATATGCTTTGTATCACGTATTTCTTACAGTAGAATCTGCTTATACATGAATAGCAAGGTAACCGCTGACAGACTTACTGAGGGTCGAAAGAAGGTTTTTATCGGCTCTCATTTACTGGAAATTCGACCCCTTATTTCGGAAGCCAAACTTATTATTATTTCAAAAGCTTGTCCCATAATCCCTGATGAAAGAATCATCGATGAGCTCACAAAGATCAAAGTCTCTCCATGCTAGCAAAAAACAAATTCGCGCCGGTATCAACGGTCCGGGCTTGTCGCTTATTCTATGTTTCCAGCGCTAAATGTATATCAACTTAGATGATATTGAAAAACTCCCTGCTTTAATTCATATCGATCTCAACAACAGAACATATTACATATATCTTTCAGCAGAAAAACTGTCATGCTTTTGGTGCCGAGAAGAGGGTCACCTGGCTAAGCATTGTAAAAACGTCTCTATAGAGATCTATTAATACGCAGGTTAGTGCTGTGAACTCCTTGAACGTGGATAACGATATCTTAATCAGCTGCATGGACGCCGCACTAGTTGATCAAGTTACAGTAGCTCCTGAGCTCAGCAAGCTTATGTACAAAGTCGAAAAGAAAAGTGAAAACGCTTTTCCCCCTTAGTTAAGTACCGTGTCTACTAAAAGCTCTTCCATTGCGAAAGCTGGTAAAATTATCTCTACCGACACAAAAGAAGAATTATAAACAATGAAGAAGTCGAGCTACAATTACATCCAGCGAAAGAGCATGTAACCAGTGCAAATAACTACCCTCTCAACTAGAGGCAGCTTACAGATTTTTTGGTTAGCACGTTTTCCAAATCAGATATTCCCTCCATAGCTCAACAATATACTTTAGACACTGACTCTTTTACAAGAATACTTTAACAAGTAATTTTTCATTTAAGTGACAAAAACCTGAAATGTATTGAAAGAATAATTGCACGCCTGAGTTCTTCTGATTCTACCATTTTATCAGACACCCAGTGAGCAGAGCTCAGACGGCTACAAAGACAGTGATTTTAAGCTAACATTTATAATGATTCATAAAGTTATTAAAAGCTTAAGAATTTAGTACTGGAACTGCAGAAGTTTTCTAAAAAATCGCCCTGAAATCGAAACTCTTTTGGCGGAGTTAGACATTCTCATTTGTGTGGAGACGTGGCTGACACCTGAGGCTCAAGTACAGTTTCCCGGCTTCCTGACAGTCAGAAAAGATTGTCCTTACTCCCGTGAAGGAGGCATCATCTTTTCAATACCCTAAATCTTCAGGGTGCATTGAATAAGACTCCTTAGAATCTCCTTGTGATTCCGTTTAACTTTTTGGCATTCATTTAAATAATGTTAATCCTTGCTTTGATCTAATTGAATGCTATAGAACGCCCGGTTCCGTTTTAAATTAATTTGAAGGGAATAACATCATAAATAACATAAGTCACAATAGGTGCTGTTTACTCGTGGGAGACTTTAATGCTCATAATAAAAATTGGAATTGTCGAACTACAGATTCTAAAAGACAAAGATTAGAAAACTCAATTTTCTCTCATGACGATGCTTTCATTCACGATTTTGATTCTTACTCCCACATAGATACTTATAGAAACTTAAAATCGAACATTGACCTTATTATTTCTTTAACAAATTTTGCTGACAAAATTAATGTTAACGTCTCAGACGAAACCTAGGGTTCCGATCACTACCCGATCTTCATTAATGTAGCAGTAGACAGGCACATATATCGTAAAAAATCGTTTAAAATAAAATCTGTTAAAACTAACTGGGCAATTTTCAAAAAGCAATTGGAAGATCAATACGAAAAACTTATGTCTCACGATTACGATTTTTTAAACCCTGCTGAACAGTATGATGTTTTTATGCGCACCGTTTCTGAAGCTGTAAAAGAATCGACGCCTTCTAGCAATACTTGCATTTATAAAAACCCCGTTCCTTGGTGGGACGCGGGATGCGACAAACTGAAACGTTCATGACGAGCGTCATGGAAAGTGGAGATACGGAAATAATCTTGAAGATTTAATCTTGTATAAAAAATATGCTGCTTTAGATAAAAAAACTTTTATAGAAAAGAAAAAAGCATGTTTTCGTATGTTTTCTGAATCTATGAACTTGCATACCAATCCTTCTTATGTATGGAATAAATGTAAAATTTTCAAGAAAAAATGGGTCAAAATTACCCCTCTCATTTATCTTAAAATTTGCAAATATGTATTGACACAAAATTATCTACAGGCAAGATTGACTCTCCAATTATTCCCTGCTGTCAAAACAACGATTTCTTAGAGAAACACTTTTCCTTCGTTGAATTTAATATAGCGCTTAACTCGAAAAATGTTAGCTTAGCTCCTGGTATAGATGGGATTGATTTTGAAATTCTAATTGAACTTCCAATTAAGTTAAAATTGCTTTATGTACATGTAAACTGTTTGAGACAATGATTAAGAATAGAATGCAATGGTGGGCAGAGACAAATATTTTGATCCCTGAAAGGCAACACGGTTTCAGGAAAGGTCACTCTTGCGCGGATAACTTATTTAATTAAACTATTAAAGTCGAAGAAGCTTTCTGTGAAAAAAAGCAAGTCCTGGCTGCCTTTATTGACGTACGCGGTGCTTTCCCAAATGTGCAAATCGAAAAACCACTTAATATTTTTGCTGCCATGGGATGCCCTGAGCGTTTATTACAATTTTTTATTTTTATTACTTTTGAACGACAGGCATTAAGGGAATCTCTGGGCAATCAGCTTCAGTTAATATATAAGAACGTGCCTCAGGGTGGGGTTTTGAGTCCTCTTCTCTACATCTTATATGTAGCCGGAGTTGTTAAAAACTTATAAAAGAATATTATTGTATCTCAGTTTGCTGATGACATTGCACTGTACATAAAATTCTTTCGGTTAAATGAGCTAAGAGCACTCTTCAGAATGATAGTATAAGAATATAAAACAATCTCAACCAGCTAGGTTTAGAATTAGAACCAGAAAAGACAGTCCTTATACATTTTAACAACAAACACATTTCTCCCGGTAATGTAGAAATACAAATTGGTAATCAGGTTATTAAATCCAATGAATCCACTTGCTTTCTGGAAATTTTTTTATTACAAATTACTATATTAAAACTATTTTGTAAAGGGGTATAAAATTAAACATTTTAGAATGTTTTTAAAAAATTTCAACGAATTTGAAAGTATTTTAAACCAGATAATTTAAAATTTTTCATTCCAGCATTTTCGATTTTAAATAAGATAATTTTAAATTTTCCGTTCCAGCATTTTTAGAATTCAGGGCCCTTTAAAAGATTCGGAAATCTGAAATAACGACAATTTTTAAGACTTTAGATCATTTATAATAAATTCATACTATTTTTAATCTAATTCAATAACTGAGATGATTTCATAAAATTTTGCGAAATTAAAAGTTTCAGAATACTTTTAGAATATGTCAGCGGATTTGAAAGAATTTTAAATGAGATCGTGCAAAATTTTCCGTCTTAGCATTTTCAAAATTCAGTGCGTTTTAAAACGTTCAAGATTTTAGGACATTTCTTATAAATTGCTGCTAATTTTGAATCTGCTTAAATAATTTAAAATTATTTCGTAGATGTTTATAAAATCCAACACATTAAAATATTTTGGGAAAATTTTAACATATTGAAAAGTATTATAATAAGATAAATAAAAATTTTCCGTTTCAGCATTTAAAAAATACAGAGCATTTTAAAAGATTACAAATGTAAAATACCGACTTTTTCAAAACTTTAAGTAATTTATAATAAATTCTAATTATTTATTTTTTATTCAATCTAAAAAATTGAAAAGTACTCTGAAGAATTAAAAAAAAGATCTCTTTAAAATATACATAAAGAAAATGTCAACGGATTGCAAAAGATTTTAAATCAGATAATTAAACATTTTCTATTTCAGCATTTTTAAAATTTAGCAAACTTTAAAAGCTTATTAATGTAAAATAACTGTTATTTTTTCATATTTTAGGGAAATTATAATAAATTTAAAATTATTTTTAATCTATTTTAAAAATTTTAAATTATTTTGAGAAGTTTATGAAATTGAACACTTAAGAATATCTTTATAAAATTGTTGTGGATTGAAGTGGAATTTAAATGAGATACGTTATAATTTTTCGTTTTAGCATTTTAAAAATGCATGGTATTTTAAAATATTTAAAATTTTCAAATAAATACCATTTTTCAACATTATAGTATATTCATAATAAATTCTAAACAATTTTGAATCTTTTTCATTAATTTACGAGCATATTTTGGAATGCAGGGTATTTTAAAAAATTTGAACGGTAAAACTAAAGACGATGTTCAGGATTTTAGGATATTTATAACAGATAATTTGAAACTTTTCTCTTTAGCTTATAAAAATTAAATATATTTTAAAAGATCTGAAAGTTAAAACACGTCTACTCTCTCAGGAGTAAAAAGACATCATATGAATGACATCATATGAATTTGAATTAAATTTTCTTTATTGTGGGTCAGTAGAAAATCTATCCAAAGCCCCCTCCCTTATTAACTGAAATGTTATGGGACTGACATTATAATTAGGCGCTCCAGAATATGACGAATCTCTACTTAACTTGGAAATTATTGTCGACTGGTAAAATAAACTTCTTGCATAAAGTTATAAGTTCGATGAACAGTTTAAACAATGAATAATACTAACAATAAAAGAGCCTAAGTACGGATGCGCAAGTAGAAACATACAAAATAAAGTGTTAGAAGTTGGATTTGAAATGTGGTCAAAAGTAGAAAGTGAATCGCATGGTAGGACATGAGTAGGTTTTATGATTAATGATAGAGCGAAGCAGCATCTCAGAGATCATGATTTTGTGTCTCTGAGATTGCTGCCAGTTATAATAAAAGCAATAATTAGAAGAATATTCTTCTTAGCGTGCTACGCATATGATAGTGATTCGAGAAGCATCTCAGAGATCATGATTTTATGTCTCTGAGATTGCTGCCGGTAAAAATGAAAGCAGGGATCAGAAGATTACACAGCCACACAAAAAAAACTTTTTGGAAAAATTCATTGGATTTGCTTGAAACTCGTTACTTACGGGTTTTCGGGGACGCTATTTACGAATCTGATATTGTTTTTTTTTAAATTTAAAATGGCGGATCTAGTATGGCGGACATATTTTGAAGAAATTTATCAGATTGGCCTGAAACTCGTTACTCGGGGGTTTTCGTGGTCGCTGGTTATGAATTTAAAATGTATTTAAAAGATCTTTGTAGATCGTTTAAAGAGAAAAGAACTCGATACAGCTCAAAAAAAGATAATTAAAGTAATATGCCTTTTTACAAAAGTTTTACCAATCAGCCCTTTTAAAAGCTACATGATGTACAAAATTCGATCATGCAACCTCCTCGCGGTAAAATGAACGCGAAAATACAGAAATTTACACTTCGTGAATTTACACTTCCAAAATCCTAAAGTAATGGTGTTAAATTAGCCTCGAATTCGTAAATGAAAATTGGAATAAGAGCACTTTAAATTCATAACCACAGACCCCGAAAACCCCCGAGTAATGAGTTTCAGGCGAATCTGATAAATTTCTCCAAAAAATGTCCGCCATACTGGATCTGCTATTTTGAATTTTATAAAAACAATATTATATTCGTAATTAGCGACCACAAAAACCCGCGACTAACGAGTTTCAAGCGAATCTGATGAATTTTTCCAAAAGGTGTCCGCCATATTGGATCCGCCATTTTTAATTTTGAAAAAACAATATCAGATTTGTAATAAGCGACCCCAAAAACCCGCGAGTAACGAGTTTCAAGTGAATCCTATAAATTTTTCCAAAAAGTGTCCGCCATATGATGGTTTTTTGAGGTTATGTCGAAATCCTGTTCTGATGAGGTCAAATGGACCACGGATTCGGATTCAGCGACTCTCCAGGTCAGAACTTTGTTTTTTTTGTGTGGCTGTGTTATTCATCTTAGCGTACGACGTATGAGTTGATAGTGATTCAAAAGAAGTAAGAGACGCCTTCTAAGGCTTTTTAAATGATATAATAATTATTTGCGATCATGGTGAAAGAATCATTTACAAATTCTTGGTTCCGACCTGGTTGATGCGGATGAAAGACTGAAAAAGTTGTTCAAAGCACTTGTAAGCAACAAAGATTCAGAGGGCGGTTAAAGTGTGTGGTACTGCGGTTCTAGGAAGAATGTTTGGTGATGCGTGGTGAAATGATGAAATCCGTTTGGCCGTTCATGAAAAAAAGCGTATCCAAGAAGGCTTCTTATCACAAACCGTAAATGTAAGGAGACATATAACCGTAAAAATGATTACAGACACAGAAGAGGACAGTTAAACAACTAGTGAAGGAGAGTAAAGATAAAATTGGAACAGAAAAATAGAAGAAAATACAAAAAGACTTTGAAGAAAGAACAAGTATTGAATTTCAAAGACCAGTTAGTAAAAATAATTTCATATTTAATACTCACCAATACTTCTTTTTTATAATGGTGGCTTTGTGCCAGGAAGATGTTTTTGTGAAAAAATATAAATCCCGGATTCAAGTATTTATCTTCTGTACTTATAGTGAGAATCGGGTAATTGAACACTCTGATTCGTAAGTGAGCACAAGGAGCGAAACTAATCTGACAGCCTGCAGCGCTTTAGCCGCAAGTTCTCTAATCCTTCAGAAAAAAGTGTGCAAGAAAAACACCTACCCATCTACTATAACTGCTAGATCGTGTTGCTCTTTTCTGTAATGCTCAACTTTGTTCTGCGCTTTTAATTATAAGCAAAAAATAAATAAACGTTAGAAAGAATCTTATTTTAAGCAATTTCTTTTCTCTTTGTGAATACATTATGTGAAATAAAAAAAGATATATGAAATAGGCCTCAAATTTTCTACATGAATTGCAGAAATTCCTCTAGGAATCTACCGAAAAGAAGGTGGAGTTAGGATAAGATTAAAGTATGCGCAATACCAAAGTGGGTAGAAAGTTAAAAATTGTAGAAAAAACCACAAGTGTTTAGCATTAATAGAACATAAAATTGTATTCGAGAATTCTATTTTTTAGGCCTACTTTTAAACCTGGCGAAGAAACTTTGATAAGAACGAAAAAATTTTGTAAACATGTTTTCTACAAAAGATAAATAAACACAAATGACCAATTTATTGTTTGCCCCTTTTCCTCGTTCAAAAGGTGACTGTTAAAAAGCTCAGTATATAAGTGGTCCAAAAAAAATAGCCCGACATTATTAAATTTTTATACACGTGCATTATGATGTTTTTAATCTTTGCTTTGGTGGCTCTTCTTATCGGTGAGTATACGTCAAGAAATTATATTAATCAAATACATTGTTTCTGATTTCGTACATAGATATTTTATAATTTTATTCGGATTTATACACGAGAGATTTATAAATTGTATCTCAAAAATTCTGTTATTTGTTATTTTTCTCGAATTAAAATTTTTATCCACTCTTTAAAAGGCGGAGTTAAAATAACTCCAATTAGGGCATAGAAAATTTAACAAAAAAATGAGCATCAGTCTGAAAATAGAAAATACCTATATTTTTGAAGGGACAATTTTATTTTAAAAATCGCAACTATGAAAGAACAAATTTTTGTATCGATGTTAAAAAAGTTTTTATCCGACCAAGCTAATAGTATCTTCAAAAAAATTACCTAACAAATATTTTTATAAATAAAATATTGTTATCACGCATACTTATTGCGTTGCTTATAAAATTGTTAGAAATAAAAACCGTTAATAACCAGTATTGATTTTGTTTAAACTTTCTTCATCTTGTAACATTTTATCGTACGAAAAGCCATTATTTATTTGTTTCACACAATATATTTTTTATAAATCCATCCTAGCTTTAAAAATTGCTACTGCACACAAAAAACTCAAGAAATGATTCTTAGTTTATTGATTTATTGCAATTTAACAAAATTCTTTGTTTTTTAACTTTGCGCAAGCAATCAAAAGGAAATATTTTGACAATGGAAAACTCTTTTTAGTTTGTCTATATACCCTGAAAAAAATTGAACAATCTTACAAATGAATTGTTTGTGTTTTAATATTAAATTATGAAACTTCGTGACTGATCAGGTTAGTGATAATTTAATATTTTTTAGCTGCCCACTTTTCGATAACTAAATTTGTAGAATTCCAATGATACATTTTAATTTTGAGAATATAAAAGATTTCAGAAATAGGAACAGACTCGGTCAAGATAACAATTTCAAAACATGACCTTCTTAGGGTTTCAATAGAGTTAAGAATGTTACACTATAGAGTGCTTTACATTTTTTTTCTTGAATTTATGTACATATCGTCAAAAAATGTTTTCTGATTCACAAAAAACAATCTATCTCTTTTTACCATGTTGTTCTTTATAATATTCAAATTAAATAATTCTAGCAAGTTGCCGTTTTTTCAAAAATTTTTGACCTTTAGTCTACTTTTCACTTAGAGTGAGCTAATTTTAAATTCAATTTAGCAAAAATTATGATATAAACAAATCATCATTATTTACAACTATCTTCTTTCCACCTTATACCAGATGATTGCGGTTTGCTCTAAAATATTTTACTTTTTACCGACATTTTACTGAGTAAAGTAATAATTCATGCAAGTATACAAACATGCTTATTTAAAAAATAGATTATTGTTATTAACTATCTTCTGTTAGAATAATTCTAGAAAGTTTTTTTTTTAAATCTTTTGTTTTGCTTTGAAATTTCATTAGTGAGAAAATAGTAATTAAATCTCAACAAAAATCATACTATAAATCGTTATGCATTTTTTTAGTGCATTATTTTCCGTCTTTTTCCAATGTTTTAGAAAAATTAATTTGATTAAAGAATTTATCTTTGCCTCTAGTAAAAATGGAATTAAAGTTATAGATCAATTTTAGAAAACTCTGTTTCATTTCAGAAAAATATATTTACAAAAAAGGAAAAGATAGTTCAAAATATGATTATTTCTAATGTTTATTTATAATTTTTTCATTAGTGGGAAGGAAAAGGAAAATTAAAAATTAAAAAAAGGGCAAAATTCTAGCACTAATCTACCGGAAAATAATTGTTAACAATAACAATAACATACTACCCCTCCTCCACCCGGAAGTAGCAAAGCCTTTAAGTAAAACCCATGTTCAAATTTATACAATTTTATATATATATATATATATTTAATAATTAATTAATTAAAATATTTAACAAAATAGAAATA
>JAAAKG020135913.1:0-11410 GCA_010014905.2 Druon quercuslanigerum | reverse complement strand
TACAATGTTCCAATCTATAAAGTGGTCTAACGCATACAGTGTCTTATCTTATACAGGGTCCCAACTTTTGAAGTGTGCCAACAAATACAGTGTCCCATAATTATACAGCGTCCCCACTTATATAGTGTCCGAATCTATATAGTAGGAAAACATATACAATGTTCCAATCTATAAAGTGGTCTAACGCATACAGTGTCTTATCTTATACAGTGTCCCAAATTTTGCAGTGTGCCAGCATGTTCAGTGTCCCAACTTGTGCAGCGTCCCAAATTAAATAGTGTCCCAATCTATATAGTGCACCAACTTATACAGTGCCCCAACCTATACAGTGTCCAAACTTTGCAGTGTGTCAACATATATAGTATTCCAACCCATGCAGTGTCCAAACATATGCAGTATCTCAACGTATACAGTGTCCCATATTATACAGTGTCCCAACATTTAAAGTGTGCCTACATGTACAGTGTACCAACATATAGTGTCCCAATACAATAAATTTCCCAACATTCACATTATCCCAACCTATACAGTGTCCCAAGTTATACAGCGTCTTAACTTTTGCAGTGTGCTCATCTATGTAGTATCGCAGCATATGCACTGTTCCAAAATATACAGTGTCCCAACCTATGCAGTTTCAAAAATTATACAGTGTCCTAATCTATACACTGTCCCAATCTATACACTGTCCCAACTTTTGTAGTGTGCCAACGTATACAGTGTCCCAACTTTCTTAGTGACACAACCTGTACGGTTGGCAGTGTCACAACCTGCACGACACTTGTACAACACTCCTAAGTGCATTAACTCAGAGTTAAAAAATAAATAAATAAAAAGAGAAGAAAGAAAAAAGTAACTTCCAAATCTCCTTGCTCCTTCTCCTTTTTAATTAAAATTTTTCAAAATGACAAAAAAAAACATTTTTTGAAAAACATATTTTTATTGCTTTTATTGCTTCGAAAAGGGTGTGAAAAAACACTTAAATGTTTGTACATTTTGTGTAAATTTTGTTTGTTATTGTTAATTTTTATTTCTGATTTCCAAATAAGACTTGAATTGATGAAATGAAATCAGAAATTCACCTGTGACTGTGGCCACTCTGCATTCAGCAATCCCACGCAGCCGCAGCATTTATGCCACACACGCTCCGACTCAACCCAAAGCTATCTACGGAGTATAAGGGATTCATTATCGGGCATAAATTACAGAGGAAACACTCGCCAACTCACACCTCAGAGCTCGCAGAACCAGAACCAGAACTCGTACTCCCCCCCCCCCCCTCTTTCTCGCTGAACATGATTTATTTTTAGAATTTTTATTCCTTAGAAAATTTTATAACGGATTTAAAAAAAATCACGAAGTTTTGAGTATTTATCTTTTGACAAACAAAATAAAGAATCTTTTAACAAAATAGTTAAACTTTCAACTAAGGATGTGAATTTTCATATATTTAAAAAAACAAAAATGACTTCTTCAAACTATTATATTATGGATGATTTGTTTCAACCAAAATGCAAGCAGTTTAATTTCCAACAAAAGAAAATCAATTTTCCATCAAAGTTGAATATTTAAATTTTCAGTTGAAAAATTATTTTTTGGCCAAAAAATAACGAGTTTTCAAGAAAGTAGTTTATTTTTCAACTGTATAAATAATATTATAGCTCAATTTTTAATTTGTAAATAAATTTTAAACCAAAAACAGCGATTAATCAACAAAATAGATCAATAATCAACTAAGAGACATAAGTTTTTATATATCTTTAAACCGAGAAAAATGATTTGGTAAGAAAATTGTTAAATTTTGGAACAATAATGACAAATTTTTAAAAAAATAGATAACTTTTTCAGCATAAAGGATTTTTTTAAACAAAATTGATCATGTTCAACAAAAGCGATATTTAAAAAATCATCAAAAAGATTATTTTACTACAGAAAAAAAAAAAATTTCAACAAAATAAAGAAATTTTCAAGCAAACATCTGAATTTTTAACAAAAAAATCTAATTTTCAAAAAAATTTCATAAATATATATTCAATTAGAAAACTTAATTTAAAAAAAGAAAATAACGAATTTTCAAAACAATAGCCAAAATTGTTGAAAATTTATGTTTATTGTTGACAATTAAACTGTTTGGCAAAAAATTGATCTACTTGGTAGAAAATTGCGACTACATTTTTGAACAGTTTTTTCTTATTGCAAATTAATTTTTTTGAATGAAATTTAGTAATTTTTGGTCCTAAATTCTTTTCGTTAACTGAAATTTTGATTATCCCATTGAAAAATCGTTGTTTCTTGCTTGAAAATTTATATTATAAATTGAAAATTAAACTATTCTTGATAAAGAATCATTAATTTAGTTGAAAATTTAGCTCCTTTCTTAAAAATTTGTTCCTTTTTTGGTAAAAAATTAATTTCTCAACTAAAAATTTAATTAGTCACTTTTTGATGGTAAATTGATATTTTTTAAATTAAAAATTGAACAGTATAGTAAAAATAGTTCCTTTTTAATTGAAAAATTAACTCCATCGTTAAAAATTCATGTATATTTTTTTTTAAAAATGTGTTTTTAGTATAAAATCAGTATTTTTTGTTAAATATTCATGTTTTTGGCTTAAAATTCAAGTATTTGGTTGAAACTGCATTTTATTTATCAAGCAAATTTTTGTATAGAGATAGGGTACAATTTAATAGACTTCAGGAAGCTGAAAAATTTGGAACTATGAACTGCTATTCATATTTTGTTTATTTATTAGGAAATGCATGGTTTTCAATCTGTAAAAATTATATTACTTCAATTTTAGGGATAATAATCAAATTTCTTTACGTTGACGCCCACAGAAAACTTAACAATCTTATGGAACATGTTCTCTAAATAGACACCTAACTAAAAAACAGACCTTTTTGATAACAAAATATAAAAGTTCGATAAACTAAATGTTTTTTCATTCAATTTTTTCTATATTTTGGAAAAAATTTATTGATTTAAACAATATAAACATCTGGATAGGGTCAAATTTGAGAGACTTCAGGAAGCTGAAAAATTTGGAACTAAATTTTAAACTTAATGCTTTTTCAGTCAATGTTTTCAATATTTTGAAAAATGTTTTGAATTACACAATATAAACATCTGGATAGAGTAAAATTTAATAGACTTCGGGAAATCGAAAAATTCAGAACTATGAACTGCTATTCATATTTTGCTTCGTTTTCTAGAAAACGGAGACTTTGAACTGTTACAAACTGACCAGTGACAAATAAAAAATTGTTTTTTTTTGCTTCCTCTTGTAAGCATGTAAGTGGGGGCGTTACTAGAAATACAAAAGGTGCGTTGTCCAAAATTTGAAGCGTTCCAAGTCCTGAATCACTTTGTGTAATAGAAGAAAAAGACGAAGATGAATAAGAAGTAGAAGAAGAAGTTTCGGCATATGGAGTCCTCAAATGGTGCTGGTTGTTTCGTGGAGGGGGGAGGGTGGGGTGGGGAGTGCCGTAGTAGTAAATCGTTGCATGTAAATCGCCTGTCAGCCATGCAGAGACATGCAGCGTTTCTGGATGTGGTGAAGGTACCACAAGTCAAATCAATTCAGTCACACGACCTTGAAAATATCTTGCCTTTCTGAGATGAAATCCCTCATAAATTTCAGCATTTTTTCACCGGCCACCCGTAACTCCACCTGGAAAGCACATGTTACGAGCTTGTCACTTGTTTACAATTTTCCGTTCTCAGGTAATAGCAGTTGAGCGTTAAGGTTCAATTACAAAAGGGAGAGTGATGCCGGTTGTTTTTTTCTCATCCGCTCTAAGATTTTAAACCGGAAAGGATTACGTTTTGACAAAATTGTTCAATTCTTAACGAAATATATCAAGTTTTAACTAAATGGTTAAATGGAAAAACAAAAATTAAATTTACAACCAATGAGATTAGTTTTCTATAGAAAAAATGGGGAATTTTTAACAAATTACATGAGTTTCAAGGCTGTAGTTCAATTTTCAACCAACAAGAAAAATTTTCAAACAACGAGTGGAAGTTTTAATCAAAGAAGATACATTTTTTATCAACAAGTGAATATTTATATATTTTATTTAAAGCCAGAAATTTTATACTAAAAAAACGGATTTCTAACTAAAATGATAAAGGTTCCAACGAGAAGATTAATTTTCTACCAAATAATTTTAATTTTAATTTTAAAAATAGTTTTCAGTTGAAGAAGTAACTTCCTGCACAAAAATGTAAATAATAATACAAGGATCTTTAACCAAATAGATGAATTATTCTTATGAAAATAGAATAGTTAAATTTCCAGCGATGAAAATAATTTTCTGTCAAAAAATCAAAAAAAATTATGCGTGATCATATATAAATTATGCATGATCCATGAATAATTATGTATAATCACAGATGATATCATATACATTTATATATGATTTCATACGTGGACACAATTTTATAAAATTGTTTTCATATATGATCACATGCATAGTTGTGCATGATCTTTTATGTCTGTGCATGCAACCATATATGACAAAATTGCAATCAATAATGTTTGATTTATAATAACATATATAACCATGTATGACTTGTGAAAATAAATTGAGTCATATATGAGACCATATGTGTATTCATTAGTCTAGAATTCTTGAATTTCATTAAAGATTGTAAAAAATAATTTATGTTACAGATTATGGATTGAAAATTGCTGCAGACAAAAGTTGGGAACGTTTAACGGAGATGAAACTACAGCAAAAACAAAATACATCCATTGACTCTAATAATAGGAATTAAAAAAGACAACTTTTGTAATAGTCATGTATTTGATGAAAATTTTTGAATAAAATCAAGGAATAAGTTAACATATATGTGTCATAAATGAATTTAGTATGATCATTTATGCCTACATATGATACAAAGTCGCATAGATATATGAGCTGGAAACTACAATTCCTCCTCATAAATGGATATACATGGAACATGTATGTTTATTTAAAATCATACATGGCCAATTTACATGTATGAAACGTTCATACTTTTTTATATACAATCATACATAATTTTTTTTACTCGGGAAGATTAATTTAAAAAAAAACAATTTAATCAAAATAAAACAAGAACACTTAACTAAATAGTTGAATTTTCAACAAAAATGGATTAGTTAAAATTTCAGTCAAAGAAAATAATTTTGAACCAAAAAAAAAATAAATAAATTGAACCAAAAGAATGAAATTTAAAAAAGGAAGATCGATTGTCTACAGACAAGAGAACAATTAAAAAAAAAACGAGAACATGTAACCAAATAGTTTAAGTTTCAATAAAAATGAGATAGTTAAATTTGCAGTTAAAAAAAAACAAAAACGAGTTCTAATAATAAAAATAAAGTTTCAAGCAAGAAGAATATTTTTCTACAAAAAAGACAAATTTCTAATAAACTAAATATTTTAAACAAATATTTCAATTTCCAATAAAAAGATAAATTTACAACACAAAATTGAATAGTTCTATTTTTAGTTGAAGACAATAATTTTCTACAAACAAACACAAAATTAATAAAAATACAAGAATTTTATATCAAAAAGTTGAGTTTCGAATAAAAATGGGATGTTTAAATTTTTGATTAAAGCAAGCTATTAAAAGAAACATGTTTTAATTAAAAAGATAAAGGTTAAATCAAGAAAATTTATATTCCACAAAAATGGCAAATTTTTGAGAAAGTACATAAGTTTTTAACTTACTTAATATATAATAATATATATAATAACTTAAACTAACATATTTAAATTTTCAATAAAAAGATGAGCTTACAATAAAATATTGAATCATTCAGTTTTCAGTTACAAAAATTAATTTTCATTAAAAAAGAACGAATATTGTTGAATTTTCAAACAACAGCATAAAATTTTACACAAAAGAAAAATGTTCTACAAACCAATGAGAATGTTAAAAAAACATGAATTTTCATCGAAAAAAAAAATTCACAAAAAATATAACAGCTAAACTTTCAGTTTAGAAAATCAATAAAAAAAATTTTTTAAATATCAAACAAAGAAGTAAATAATTTTCAGGTAAATACTGTATTTTACTTAAAATTTATCATTTTTCGTGTAAAATTAATGTTTTTGGCTCAAAATTCAGATTTTTGGTTGAAAAATTTTTTTGTTGTGAAAAATTAAATTTTTAATAAAAATGTTCTTATGTCCTTTTTGTTTAAAAATCATGTTTTTCAGTTCTCAATTCAGCTATTTGTTCAAATATTTCTTTATTTTATTAAAAAATTGCACAAAATGCCAAATTTTTAAGGAGGTACATAAGTTTTCAACCAAATATTTAAATTTTCAATAAAATGATGAACTTACAATAAAATATTGAATCGTTCAGTTTTCAGTTACAAAAATTAATTTTCATTGAAAAAAGAACTAAAATTTTTGGATTTTAAAACAGAAGCATACATTTTTAAACCAAAGAAAAATATTCTACAAACCAATAAGAATTTAAGAAAACATAAATTTTCATCTAAAAAAAAATTCACAAAAAATATAACAGCTAAACTTTCAGTTCAGAAAATCAATTTTCAAACAAAAAAGTAAAAAATTTCAAACAAAGAAGTAAATAATTTTCAGCTAAATACTGTATTTCATCTAAAATTTATCCTTTTTCGTGTAAAATTAATGTTTTTGGCTAAAAATTCAGATTTTTAGTTAAAAATTCGTTTTTTTGGTGAAAAATTAAATTTTTATTAAAAATGAGCTTATGTCCTTTTTTTAAATTATCTTTTTCAGTTGACAATTCAGCTATTTGCTCAAATATTTCTTTATTTTGTTAAAAAATTGTTTTTTTACACAAAATTAATGTTTTGATTGAAAAAGAATTTTTTTGGTTAAAAATTAAAATTTTGTTTGAAACCTCAACTACTTCTTTTATAAATTATCAATTTTCTTGCAAAATTTATTTATTATCTTGAAATTTAACTTTTTCAGTTGAAGATTTATAATTTTAGTTGAAAATTGATCTCTGTGGTTGAAAATTAAACTATTTTGTTGAAAATTCACTCTCTTTTTCGTTAAAAATTAATTTTTTTGTCGAAGATTCAACAATTTTGTTAAAATGTCATTTTTTTATTTAAGATTCATACATTAAGTTTAAAATTCATTTTTTTCCTCTGGACAAAAATTAAACTCTTTTGTTGAAAAATGCTTGTTTCTTGGTTAAAAATTTATTTTATAACTAAAATTTTATCTATTTCATTTTCAGATTCATCATTTAAGATGAAATTTCATCTTTTGGTTTGAAAATTATACTATTTACTTTAAAATTCTTCCTTTTTTTATTTTGAAAATAGATTGCTTAGTTAAAAAATAAAAAATTTTATTTGTGATAGAATTTTTTTTTTAAATTGATAGTCAATTAATAAGTTGAAAATACATCTTTTTTAGTTAAAAATGCAATTTCTTAATTCAAAATACAGGTAACTTGTTGATAATTTGTTTTCTTTCTTGAAAATTCAAGAATTTAGTTTAAATATCATTTTTTGGTTTAAGATTCACAAATATAGTTTAAAATTCCTTTTTTTCATTTGAACAAAAATGAAACCATTTTGTTAAAAGATGCTTGTTATTTGGTTGAAAATTTATTATGTGACTAAAAACTTATCTATTTCATTTGAAGATTTATCATTTGTGATAAAAATTCTTTATTTTTTTGCAGAAAATAAATTGTCTGGCTAAAAACTGAAGAATTTTATTTTTGACAGATTTTTTTTAGTTAGAAAGTAATTGGGATTAATATTGTATATAAAGGTAATCCAGAACATTTGTAAGAGCTGTTTCCCCCTCGACTTATATTAACCAAACCTTTTCTCATTTTTTTTTTGCGAATCGGAAGTATTTGATCAATACAAAACGAGTGAAATGCGCAGATAGTAGGACTTAAGAGTTGAGTCAAGTTTCAAAACCTGATTCTCGTTAGTGAGACCAGCATACGTGATTTGGCTGATCTTGTATCAGGTAGTCAGGTGGAAGATGACTCGCGCAAAGAGGACACATGAAATCAGCGAAAAAGGATGAGGGATTTGGAAGATGATGAAGATGATGTGATATTGATGATACGTCGAAGATCAACTCTTTAAATTTAAATTACCGAGAAATGGGTCACTCAATCGAATAACTAAGAGGATTGTCACTCATGAAGAGCGAAATCTCACTGATTCAAATCGCGAGAGAATGTAGACACTATTCACGGGTAGACGGCCCCTAGGAAGGCCGTAGAACCATCTTTTGAAAATTCTTTCTTTTTTCTTTGGTAGAAATTAAATCTTGTTTGTTCAAAATTCAGTCAGTCTTCGACTGCCTCCGTCATAACGACCGATTGAGATAATCTGTGAAAGCTAACCCACGTACCCTCACCAGTGACGGATTCAGGTATTTTCTGCCATGGGCTAAGAGAAATCAACTACTCTATTTTGAATTCACACTAATTTCAAACATTGACTGTCACGTAGCGTATTTATTTGTTTGTTTTTTTTCCTTAAAAGAGATAAAAGTAAAAGAGATGAAATATGTAACGTTTTTAATTACGCAATAAATTTGATAAGTGGGTTAAATTAAAAATTAGGATCTTTAGTCAATCCTTATGACAATTTTTTCCACCACGCACAGTCTTTAATTACGTGGAAAAAATTATATTATTTTGAAAATTTATCGCAGGGATATTTTACCGCCTCACTAAAATTAATCGCTCTAAGCTGCATCTTTTGTGGCCTAAAGAATTCCGCCACGGTCCCTCACTGTCCCGAGATCCACAACTTCTTCGCTGAAAAGGACCAATCTTAGTATGTAAGATAAAGTTAAATAAGGTGAAATTATTTTTTTTGATCAACGAACGCTAACCCACGTACCCTCGCTGTCTCGAGATCCACACCTTCTTCGTTGAAGAGGGTTAACCTCACTAAATAAGATGAAATAATATAAGATAAAAAAATGGTTAAATTTTTTAACGCTAACCCACGTACCCTCACTGTCTCGACATCCATACTTTCTTCGTTGAAGAGGGCCAATCTTACTAAATAAAATGAAATAATATATGATTTAAAAAATCGGTTAAATCTGTTAACGCTAACCCACGTACCCAAAAGTGTCGGGATCCACACCTTCGTTTCCCATTATTGTTCCCATTTCGTTTGTTTTATACATTAAACTGCTATGTTAAAAGCCTAATTTCTGTTGAGAAATTAATTTATTACGGCTTAAAATTTAACTATTACAATTTTTGTATAAAATAAATCCGTTTTAGTTGAAAATTCATGGATGTATGGAAAATCGATCATTTTTGGTAGAAAGTTTAAATACTTTATGAAAAATATTTTTTTGATGGTTAATGATTCATCGTTTCGGTTTAAAATTAAACTATTTTCTTGACACTTTATATTTTTTGTTTAAATTCTTGTATTTTCTAGAAAATTATTATTTTTTTAAATAGAAAATTAATTTTTTTGATTAAATATTTATTTCTTTGGTTTAAAATCATTTTTTCAACTGAAAATTCAACTACTCTATTTTTTGTTTAAAATTCATCTTTATGAGTTTCATATTCATTTTCTTATTTGAAAATTCATTTCAGTTAAAATTTATGTTTAAAAATTTAACTAAACTCTAGAAAATTTGAGTTTAAGGTATAAAATTAATCTATTTGGTAAAAATTCCACTACTTATGTAAAAAATTACATTATTCAGTTAAAATATCATCCTTTGTGATTATATTCAACTTTATTTAAATTAAAAATTAAAATCAATTAAGGCTGAAGTATAAACTATTAATTTTTAGTTGAGCACTCGTCTTTTCAGTCTGACAATTCAACTTATTAGTTGAAACAAATATTATTTTCTTAAAAATTGATCTTTCTTTACTTGAGAATTGATCTCTTTATTTAAAAACTGAATTATTTTTTTAAAATTTCTTAATTTTTTTGTTGAAAATTAATTATTTTGACTAAAAATGTAATTATTTCTTTTCTCGTTTAAAATTGTTTAATTTAGTTGAAAATTCCATTATTTAGTTATTAGCTAATCTATTTGGTTAAAAATTAATTTTTTGTTGATAAAAATTTGTTTAAACTTTAAATTTAACTATTTCAATTTTAATTGAAATTTTTATTTTTTCAAGTTGAAAATTTAACTATTAGTTGAATTTTTTTTTGTGAGGATTGATAAATTTAGTTTCAAATTCATCTTTTAAAGTAAAAAATAATTATTTCACCTGAAAAGTTAAGTATTTCTGTTTTTTGCTTAAATTTTTTCCCAATTATTTAGCTTACATTTTGTCTGTTTGTAAACATTTTTTTTTTAGTAGAAATTCGACTATTTTGGTATAAAAATTAAACTTTTTTTTTAATTTAACTGTTTTGGTTAAGGATTTAACTAATTTGTTTAAAATTTATCTTCTGTAGTTGCATTTAATTATTTTTTATTTAAAATTAAAATCTTGTTATGTTTGTAATATCAAGTATTACATTTTTGTTCAGAATTTATCTTTTTTATTTGATAATTCATCCCTTTGGTTGAAATTTAAATTATTTTGTTAAACCTTTATTTTTTTATTTAAATATTTATCATTTTAGTTAAAAATTCATCCCTTTGGTTTAAATTTAAATTATTTTGTTAAACCATTGTTTTTTTAATTAAATATTTATCAATTTCGTTGGAAATTCATCCCTTCGGTTGAAAATGGGATTGTTTTGTCTAAAATTAGTATTTTTCAAAAATATTATCTTATTCCCTTTTTCGTTAAATATTTTTTCTGCTATACTTGGAAAATGGAAATTACAATTTATTTTATTTATTATTTATTTATTTAATTAAAATTATTTATTTTCTTGAAGTTTCTTCTTCTCGTGGTTTAAATTAATTTTCATGGTTTAAAAATACATCAATTTTGGTTAAAAATTTAGCTCTGTAGTTTAAAATTATTATTTTTTGTTAAAAGGTAATTTGGAGTGAATCAAAAGTTTTTTAAACTAAAAATTTAAGAATGTCATTTTTGGTAGAAATTTTATTTTTTATTATTTTTTATAATTTTATTATTTTATTTTTTTGTTAAAAATCTATTTTTATTTTTAATTTTAAACATATTTAACTAGTTTCTTAAAAATTCATTATTTATGGTTGAATTTACCTGTTTATTTTTTATTAAAAAATAAAATCTGCCAAGGTTGAAGTATCAACTGTTACCATTTTCGTTCAGAATCTGTCTTTTTCATTTGTAAAATTCATCTTATTGGTTGAAATTTGAATTATTTGTTAAACATTAATTTTTTTATTAAGCATTTATCCGATTATTAGGTCCGGTATTAAAGTAAATTTCTTTGGTTAAGAATGCAATTGTTTTGTTTAAAATTAGTATTTTTCAGAAAAGTTAATCTTCTTGGTTAAA